>VXAD01007328.1:839504-1043125 GCA_013399195.1 Dicrurus megarhynchus
AGCAGTTGTGGGGAAAGCTGCAAGTTGAGGGAAGGGACTTTCACAGGCAAGGAGAAACCATTCCGGGCGGCCTTGCTGTGACACTGAGCCACAAGAGAACTGTTTAACTGTTTTCGTGTGGAGATGTCTCCATAGCATGAGCAAGAGGGACTCCTCTTCCTAGGTGGACTGAGAAAAGTTCTTACAGAGATGGTAAACTGACTCTGGAAAACCTTGAGGGTTGTTTTTTCATGTTGTTGGTGGGAGGAGGAGAAGGTGGGGGGAGGAGAAGTGTTCTGAAGGTTTAGTCTAACTTTTTTTTCCTGCCTTTTAGTTCTGTTAATAAACTTCTTTATGCTTTTAAGGTTTAAGTTTTGTGCCTGCTTTGCTTTTCTCCTGGTTCTTATCTCACAGAAGGAAAATAAGTAAGTAATGGGCATTTTGAACCAAACCACTACAGTATGCCCAAATATGCCTAGGATTAATATTTTCCCTAATCTGCAGTATGTGTTTGCATTGGTTTAACAAAGCTTGGCTTTTGGTGGGGTGGGAGAAAAGCTGCTCGAAACCGGCACAGAGCCAGTTGCTGAAGGCTCTGACAATGGGCAGGTTAGTAGCCCAATGGGAGAAGTTGGTAACACCTCTGTGATGACAGATTTAAGAAAGGAAAAACCACGGCAAGTTCTGTTTTTTCTCCTGAGGGGTGGTGAGGCGGCTGCTGGGGGCAATCCTGGCGCGGGCTCCAGGGCCCATCCCAGCGCAGCCGGGGCTCTCCCGAGGCCAGGGCCGCCCATGTGGTGCCAGCAGGGACCACACGGCCAACGATGAAAACATGGTGAATAATTCCCTGACACAGAGCACAGACAAGAGCAACCTTTTCAGTGCAGAGAAGCTTTATAAGAACTTTTCAGTTGATAGAACTTGAGAACAATAATACCTATGGACAACAATTTTCTTCTGAGTCAGAGGAAAAGAAGTGAGGACACGTGGGGAGAACCAGCATGGCGGCACCAAGGTCAGTGAAAAAAAGGAGGAGGAGGAGGAGGTGCTCCAGGTGTCAGAGCTGAGATTTTTCTGCAAGCCGTGGTGAGGACTATAACACAAAAATCTATTTCCCTATAATTCATGAGGTGCATGGGGGGATGCAGAGATCCACTTGCAGCCCATGAGAACAAATGCTCACACTGGAGCGAGTGGATGCTGAAAAAGCTGTAATCTACTGAGAAACTCAAACAGAGAGAAATGACCCTTGCTTCCAGAGATAGAGAACCCTTGCTTCCAAACTGGAACAGCTTGTTCTTAAAATACTAAACCCCATGAATTAAAATGACCCACGCTGGGCAGTTTTGGGAAGACTGCTTGGCCTGTGGGAGGGACTCATGTTAGAGCAGGTCAGGCGGGAGTGCTATTTCATGAAAATTAGAACCACGCTAGAGAAATTCACAGAGAACTGTCTCCCATGGGAAGGAGCCCATGGCACAACAGAAGAAAGAACTCGTTTCCCTGAACAAACTGAAGAAAGATTCTTAGAAAGTGAAAGACTGACCAAAACCCCATGTTTTGTCTCCTTGCACCGTGGGTGGGAAAGAGGGAGGGGCTGCAAAGAAGGTAAGTGTTCTAAAGGTTTGTTTTAGTTCTTTTTGTCCTTTTTACTTTCAATTCTGTTAATAATAAATTTCCTTTATACTGTGTAAGTTTTGAACCTGTTGTGCCCTTAAAATGTTTTTCCCCTAATCTTTATCTCAACTCATGAAGTTTTTGTTTTAATTGCCACTTCTCTGCTTAGCTATAGCAGAGGAAAATGAGTGAGTAGGTTTTTAGGGGGTACCTGGCAGTTAGCCAGTATGAAACCCTGACAGTGTGCAGACATGGAAGGCAAAATATCAAACTGAAAAGCAGCCTGTTTAAGAGACATAATTTGGAGGAACTGAGGTTTTTTTCAGGTAGGGTTTTCTTTGGTAGGGGCATATTATTTTGATCTTGTACATTACAGCAGGTGTTACTAAAACAGAATAACTGCAGAACGGGACTGTGAAGGCTGTCCAAGCAGGTAGCTGGTCTTGGCCACAGCCAGATGGTGATAAATTGAGCTTAAAGAGCAGAAGCGAGACGAGCACGAGTGACCAGCTGCCTCTTGGTGAAATCGATACCTTGGATAAAAGGTAGGGCCAGTCAGAGGACATAGGGCATGACAGACCCAAAGTTTGAGTGAGAGCTGGCCTTGAAGATGAGCCACAGAGAATTTTAGACATACTTTGGAAAGAGAATATTCACTAGCTTCTTTATCTTCATGCTAAATGTATTGGGAAGAAAAAAAAAAAGGGAAAAAAGAAGACATCTATTGAATCATTTGATTTTCCTTTTGGAGGTGGAGATGAGGGGAGATTATCTTGCCAGTGTCTCACAATGTTTCAGCTTTCCTGGGATGCTGTGTAGGAGTGCAAAACTGTGTTTATTTATAGAGATGTCCAAAATCTGTACATATCCTTTGTTGTTCCCAGTTAAGTCTTGAAGAAAGGTAATACAAAGAAATCCCCAAGATTATAATGTTCTTGATCCTACAGTTCTTTTATATGTGAAGTACTTCATAAGCAGGAAATTAGCATTTACTAGAGGAAAAATACTATGGATAGAAAAGATACTGAGCACAGCATAGTCTTAGGGTACAACCACCACTGTTGTCCTGCACATCAGCAGTTCCAGACCTTGCTCACCTAGTCATGGGCCCAACTTCAAAGCTGGAAAACTGAAAGTAAATGGAATCTCACATAGGATTGAGCATTTTCCTTAATAAAGAAGGTGTCTGAAAATGTCACAGATCTCAAAATACTCCATTAATAATACTTAGTTGTTTACAAATTCTCCTGAACTCACCCAGCAGAGTTTAAGTCTCACTCCCCTACTATTAAGCTTCTCAAGAAGTCGATGAATCTGATACTCTCTCCAAGAAGTTGATCCACAAAAAGGTCAACATAGGAGTGCCTAAAGCATGGCATGGCACTTGCCTACATAACTTTCAAATTGTCATCATTACTGTGCCAATGAAAAATGTGGTCATCACGCTCTTCGCACACTTGCACTTCATGTTCCCATTTCCTCAAATGATTTTACTCTCTGCTTCCTGAGCCTGTCTCTCCCACGCTTTCATCAAAAACTCTTTTGCCCTGCACTCTTCATCTCCTTGGATCATTCACTGTATTAGAGTAGCTTTCCATTCCAAATGGAGAGAATATGGGGAATAATTTCTCCATTTCAATAAACACCTCAGAGAAAGCCATTTTAGAGTAGCAAATTGCTCCCAGGGGCACAGACCACTTTCCTTCAAATAAAATCTGGTTTAGTAAAAGGGCTGGAATTATCTTTAATAACTTTATTTAGAAGCTGATATGGATGGGGAATAAGGGAAAAAAAAAAAAAGCTGTATGATCAAATAAATATATCTCTACCTTGATTTTCATTTATCTTACCTCCATAAAGAAACTGGGCTGGGTGCCAGCATTACTATGTGAAATGACTTTTCCTCACATTCAGCAAGATCTCTCTTGATACCGAGTCTCAGAGGAATATAATATAGATTCAGTCTTCCTCAGCCTTGTTATTCATAACCTGCAGGCATTTTCTTTTAAATAGTGTCAAAATCCAATAATGCCAATAAAAGGTGTAAATTCCTGGTACAAAGTAATGTGATGTCTAAAACTCACATACACAAAACCAGCCCACAACTTGCACTATAGTGCAAGGTATGATTCATTACCCTGAGTCTGTGATTAGCCAATATCTGCCTGTGATTATGGAGTGTCCTCAGTTATGGTTATGCAATCAAAAGCACACTTTGAAATTTCTCATCCTCAGATTAAATGCAGGCCAGCCTCAACAGAGGATTGGGATTCGGCTTAGTGAATTATCAATGTTGGGAAAAAAAAGTCAAAATTCAAAATCAGAGGGCTTGGCGCTGCTAAAGCTACTGAATAACCACTTAAGTCTCCTGATGCAGAAGCTGCACTCCTAGTGAGCACCATCCATCTCCACGCCATCGCCTTCCTAGTTAAGGGTTCACCTATACCAGCAAAGGCTTATCCTGTGCTTCCCAGTGCCAAGGCACTGCGGGGTCTGTGGCTCCCTGGGACTAGGAATGCTAGGGACTTGCCAGGGTGGGTCATGACAGGGTCTGGCAGCCAGGATTATAAACCCACTGGGATGTTTTAAACGTTGACAATTCATTAATGCTCTTTCAGTTTTTCTACAGTTTCCCAGAAAGAGAAAGTTTGTCAAAGTTGAATGAAAAAAAATTGTAAGGTAACAAGCTACTTTTTGCAGCACAGAGCCACAGAAAATACTTTAAATTTCCCACTAATAAACATGATTTCAAAACAGATTCAAGATCTTCTGTCATGCAAAAGCTGGATATCTGGATCACAGTTCCAGTTCATGCTATCTCAGCACAGAACCCTATACTTGGACACTGTGAATGTCAGCTTCTGTTTGAGGCCAGGCAAGAGTTAAGTTTCTGGCTGTTAACACACCATAAGTCAAACTTCTTGAACTTTGCCCTCAGAAAATTTATTAACAGTCATTATCCATCTGTATATGCCTGGCTTCAGTTTATACTCTTGCTTTGTTTGCCATTTTAAACATTTGCGTCACTATTGGTATCATTATCAGTTATGGAAAAAAAATGCAAGCAAGGTCTTCATCCTCAGAAACTACCTACAGTGGTGTAAGCAATGGTCATCCAGATAACAGCAAATTGGAATTGCTTCACTAGATTTAGTTCTCTAACAGAACATTTATCCAGTCGACTTACTCTTTGTGTTGTACACATGTTCTGAGACACTCATATCTGCATATGAATTAAAACAACACTAACAAAATACAGTGAGACTGAAGAGCTAATACAAGAATAGTGCAAAGCACAGACCTTTTTCCTTAACTGTTTATTGCTAGCTACATAATTTTAAAATATTTATTACTGCCCATTTCTTTTCTATTTATATACAGCCTATTAGGGAATTATAACTTCCTTTTATTTTTAACTCTAATATTTAGGTTTCATTTTAAAATACTTATGCCTCGTTTTTAGTGTTACATGAGAAGTGCAAAGAGTCAGTATGTCATTTTTTGAAAAGGTCTAGCTAAACATGTACTCTGAGGGAATGAAAGAATTTTGCTTAAGCCTCAGCTAAAGCTACTTTTCTTCTGCAAGTGTGTAGAAGCAATACAAGAGGATAATCTCCAACACATTCAAAAGTGTGACACCCTTAATACTGACAGAAGTACTTTTCTTTAGCTTCTACAATGCAACCAAATGACAGGCAGATTCTCTTAACTTCTGATTGAAAGATAGGCTATTTAAAGTAGCCTGAGTGTTCTGGATGTGTGAACATGCACCTGTGCTATGAGCAGAAATGTTAAATCAGGATCTTAACGCTTACAGAGGGATTTCACCCACTTAGATTAGCTTGTTGAACTAGATATATGTAAGCTCTGAGGTTAACATGGAGCTCCACATGACTCAGCAGACAATACAGTGCCTGTTAAAGTCGTGTAAGCAATATCTTCAATACACAACATCCTTTTCCTTTTTAGTATGTTTTATTAGTACTGAATGAAGATGCTCATTCTTCATTGTTCGTTCCTCTTTCCAATTGTAACTGGCTGTATCTCAGTCCATCTGAAGTGATGGTGCAGCTCTGAGAACCACATAAGCCTCCATACTTTGTCTCTAAATCTGCATAGCACAAATCATCAGAAACTCAGTCCCCACCCATTCTTCTGGGGTAACAAGAGCCACTGGTGACACTCAAGCATATATATACCCTCCATATATTAATGCTCCTTCTTGATGCAGTAAGCTTGCAAAATACACTTGCTTCTCTTCTTCAGAATCTATCATGCAACTATGTCTGTCTCAGAAATAAATATAAATCATCTGCTTTTACCCCAGTCATGCTGGTTTCTACTGATGCTGCATAGTCTACTGATGCTGAAAAGCAAAAAGATGAAACCTGGCAAAATACAAGGCCTAAAGGCCAGTTCTGATGAAATCAAAACATCAGTATGTGAGGAAGAGCATTAGGCTACTGAAGAGTAAAGTCAACTTGCAAAGACTATTTCCTCACACTCTGCCTTGACTTTAAGTGCACACAATTTTCAGTCTTTCTCCCACCCTTCACTTGCTTTTTTCTGCATCAGAGAAACGTAAGCAATATTAAGCCTTTTTTTTTTCTGCTGCTGTTCCAATAAAGGCTTTTCTGTGATTCGTCTACAAGAAAGATTGCATGCTTTCCCCCACCTGTACTAAAAAGGAATTTTTGTAGCTATTTCCAGTTTTTTAATACAACTCACTTAGCCTCCTGCATACATGGCACCTAATCAACCACTGCATTTGATACTCAATCACAGCAATAATCACCAGCCTTTTAAAATCCCTTTCTCACACCTGATTTAATAATTAGTGATGTTCATGATAACTTAATGCACATGTTATAAAGGGTATGTAATGCGCATGTTATAAAGAGCAATGTAACTGTACCAAACCTTCCCTTCCCCCTTGTGGCAGTTGAGGCCATCATTACAAATAAGCCCTCAGCATCAGTATCAATGTTCAGTGGCACAAGCAGCAAGAAGCTTTATGTCAGCAGCATCTGATTTTCATACTGCATGCACCATTACTCACTTAATTTGTTGCTCTTGCATCTAAGCCTTTAAATTTGCAAACTTGCCTTTTCCGCTGTGCATTCATTGCCTTTTGCTGTCACTTCAGCCTTGTTTGGTAACCCTCAGCACTAGATAATTGATTACTCTCTTCACTATCTCTTTGTGCAAAGAGTTATACTAAATCGAAACTGCCACCTTTAAATTATTGTACAGCCTTCACACTTAGGTATTAGTATGTTAAAGTGCTATCTCAAATCTATACTATAAAGTTTATTGTTTTAATTAAAATGCTCCCTATGCTCTCCAAAGGAGATGATCCTTGCTTTCCCCTTGCTGCTCATTTATGAGTCATAAAAATTTTCTAATTATCCCATATGAATTTTGGAATTAATTCACTTAATTTGACTTATCTGTGTTACGGTGACTTCATGTATGTACAAGTGTACAGACAGTTCCATTTCATCAGTGAAACGTTGTCATGGTTTAACCCCAGCCAGCAGCCAAGCCCCAGGCAGCCACTGGCCCACTCCTCCATCAGCAGGATCAGGAAGAGAATTGAAAGCGTAAAAGATAAGAGACTCATGGGTTGAGATAAAGACAGATTAACAGGAAAAGCAAAACAAAAAAGTACACACAAGCAAAGCAAAAAAAATAGGAATTAATTCACTACTTCCCACAACCAGACTGGTATTCAGCCATCTCCAGGACAGCAAAGACCCATCAGATGTAATGGTGACTTGGGAAGACAAATGCCATCACTCCAAAATGATGTCATATGGTATGGAATATCCCTTTGGTCAGTTTGAATCATCTGCCCTAGTTTTGTCTCCTCCCAGCTTCCCATGCACCCCCGGACCCCTCACCAGCATGGCAGTGTGAAAAGCAGAAAAAGCCTTGGGTCTGTGCAAGCCCTAAGCTCAGCAATAACAAAAACATCTCTATTATCATCACTGTTCAGCACAAATCCTAAACACAGCCCCACATTAGCCAATCTGAAGAAAATTGACTGTACCCCAGCCAAAATCAGTACCAGTTTATTTAGTGGAATATGCCAAAATTTACTTTTCCATATGGGACATCAACAGAATTTGTCACCAATATGTGCTAACATTACAGTGACTATGATTTTTTACCTTGCCTTTTGTTTGGTGCTAAGGTTTGACTCTTCCTGGAAGTCACTGGCTGAACAAGTAAGTGAAGAAAATAATATTTTGTCTGTAATCTGAAACATAAAAACATTTTTAAAAATAAAATAAAAAATGATGATCCTATTCTTATGTTTAATAACAACAGTAGTGTAAACCTGGAAATTTATGAAGCTTCACAAAAAGTAAGGCTGCTGCTACTGTGCAGATACCAAACTGTTTCCACAGTGTTCGGAAGTAAGAAAGAGTCAGAAACTGCTGCCTTTTATGAGTGCTTCAAGATATTTTTGCTCCCTTAAGAGCGCTTAACAGTGCTGAAAAAGGATTCCAGATCTCAAGAACAATGAAAGTGAGTTTAAGCAGTTATCTTCACAGAGACACTCAAAAGTGGAAGAGCAGTCAGTTACAGCATTGAAAAATTTACAGTACAAAAGATAATAGCTCCAAAATTCAGAGCAAATGGAATTTTTACCCCTAAATGCAGAATCCTGCTCAAACCCAAGCCTTCTTGAGGAGTAGAGTTGCTTGTTTCCTTCATGCTGGTTTTTCCTCCCAGCAGTTTGCCATACCAAATCAGACTTGTATGTAATCAGTGTTCCATGAAGTGAAGTACAATAGCACACTCTCATAACTTCAGAAATCACTTGGTTGAGACAGTTAGACATACACATCTTACAGTTTCCACTCTTCCTAGTGTTATGCTCAGCCTTATGCTGCTTCTCTGGGTTCTAAATTTGGGCACTTCAGTCTGGTGGACTTCAGCTGGGGACTGTCTGGCAAGATGTCAACATCTGGTACACTTCACTGATAGTAACATCATTTTGATCTCTTAAACAAATATGATTACTTCTTCCTTACCTTTTAGAATCCATTTAGAGTCACTTCTATGTGTTTATTAAGACTTTTGTTTACATCTTTTCCTTTACTGATCTGAAATTCCATGTTACAGTCATAATAAATACATATTTTTAGGTTCTATTTCTTTGTTCTCTCTGTCACCCCTCAGAGATGTTTTGTCCCACCGTAGGTCGGCATTGTTTTAGCTGACCACTGGTGACTTGGCTGTAGCCAGAAGCAGTTCCAGCCTAAGTTGTCTTATCAACACTGATCTTGGTTGCCTCCCTTCTTAAGGTCTCTGCTATCATGGCAGACCTGTATATTTCTAAACTATACCATTATTTCAGATATAAATGTCTTGTTCTACAGTTATTGCTACTATCTCAATAGATTTTTTTTAACTATTATTTGTGTTTCTGTTCTGCAATAAGTCTCCAAAAGACATGGCCAAAAGATTACTGTCAAGATACAACACTTTGAAGTGTTCATATCATGCACGTGGTTGATAGCAGCAAGACAGGGAGACGGGAATAAGTACCTATGCTGAAGAACGTTTTAAATCCAGCCTTATTGGAGTAAAAAGCCAGTGCTCAATCTCTTGCTTTCTGCACCCAAGCTTGCAGTTGTGAAACCTTTGGCTGCGTGAACTAAACCATTCTGCTATTATGACTCTATAAAGAACTGCTTTTGCTGTGCAACATGCAAACAAAATTAAATCAACACAACACACTCCAATTAAACCCTTTCTAGATATTATCAGCTTCACCGTTCTGAATAAAACCTTGTGCTTTGACACACTGTACTGTTTTTGCCAGTATTTATTTACTAAACCAGAAGGAGAAGCCCTCAAGTGAGATGAATTACTTATTTACAGATAGTCTAAACAATGCACCAGTAGGATCCAAAATTGTTATTACCTAATCAATCTGAAAATACTAGGTGATGAATTAATACAGCAACTTCATGTTTTTCAAGGACAAGTGGAAATGATGAAAAAGAATCAGCATCGGCCTGAAATTTATCAGTTTAGATAACTTTTTGTCAAATTGCTTTCATATTTATCACATTTTAATCTTCTCTACTATTGTTGAAATATATCTCTTTCAAGCACAGTTATGTTTAGCATTTTTTTTGATAACGGAAATATTTTCTAAATAAAAGGATAATAATTAATTCCCTTCCATGGAAAACATTGCTTGAACGGATTTATGAAGCATCGTATCTCTGTTAACTAAATGATAGGACATTTTTCTCCAGATAAGTAAGCAATGGAAAAAGTCATATTAAGGAAGTAGTACACAAACTTTTCTAACTTAGAGCTTGACATTCTGGTGTATTCCTCTTGAGGATAATTCCTTCTGAATGATTCCTTCTGCATCTTTGAATCTCATTAAAAAGAAGTCAAAGGCTCTTAAACTTAAGACAATATTTCTTAAAAGTCTTTGCTTTATTTGCTCCTTTCCTCTGCCCTCTCAACAGTCCTTCACTGCAAGAGGAATCATTTGGGTGAAAAACAGCCCTAAACATTAAAATCTTTTACTTCACAGACTCTGCAGGTTCTTTATTTGCATAGTACTCCAACTTGCTTTAAAACCTTCTATCTCTTCCACAAACAGTTTTCTTTCATAATACAAAATACTTCTGCTAGGCCATTTGATAAACAAGGGCTGTTACTGACATCCCAATAATTGGGATAAAACCTGTCATTTCTCACTACTTTCCTTTCCAGAGTTGTTGCTGTCCTATAGCATAGCAACATACCCCTTGCATGTCAATCACAGAAGCTTCAAGTCCTCTAACAGGTCAGCGTGATTTGAAATACCCTCTAGCTGTCTTGTTACTTGTTGGTTTGATATTGTTCCTCCCCTGAGAGTTCATTATTGGTTTACTATCATGTACCTTCTTTCATGATTGGTTCATTCTGTTATCTCTACCTGATGATGTAACACTTTAAAACTCTCTGCGAGAGAACAAACGGGGTCTCTCTGCTTTAGCTTCCCTTCAAGCTAACTGGCCCCTGCCCTCTCGGGGGCAGGAGAAAATAAACTTGGAATGCAGCTGACAGAGTTTCCACTCTTTTCTCCGTACCTTCCGCTGCTGGCTACAGCATGCCTACATGCTGTGAGGAGGCGTTGGGCTGCACTGGTAAACTGAGGCACGCAAAACCTCAGTTACCATCTTTCAGTCGCTAGCTCACGCGGGCTCGGACCCCGTTAACCTGCAGCCAGGCTGGGAGCAGCCCGGCCGGCAGAGATTTTAACACAGAGTCTCAAATATGCATGATTTGAAATCTGTCAGATTGCCTATGCTTCCCCTTGCCCACTCTGCTTGATTAGAATTTGGACTTGATTTTTCCTGTAACACAACTATCTCAAGATATGCAGCACAGAACATTTATGGTTTGTATCCAAATCTTATCCTCTGTACTTCTATTTCTATAATTAATATGTCAATGCATATTAATAGGGTGCCTCTTCTCTACCTTTCATCCTGGTGTGAAGGAGCTGAAACAATGGAGAACATTTTATATATGTGTTATATATATATATATATATATATACATATATACACACACACACACACACATATATATATACAAAGAGACAGATAAGTACAAATATCTTCTTTTTTCCAATAAGCAGCAGTACAACACTTTACCTGCTGAAAATGTAGCCACCATGACTTTGCTCAATAGTCTAAGTATATTGCATGGCAACTCAGATCTTGGGACATACACCAACCTAATCATGCTTTTAATGTAGAGACAAAGGTATGTGATCTTCAATGTTCCTTCGTTTCTTCCTGTATTTCATATTAATGCTTTATTACTTCACATAGGCTTTGGAAGGATAAAGACAGTGACCAAGAAGACATTTGCAGTGCAGAAAGAAGCACCTTTAATGTGTAACATGCTTTTTATATATTCTGGCACAGACCTAGGGAAGCAGTATGTACTTCCTAAAATATTGGCTCTTTTCCTGTTGCCAAACTATGCATGCACGTGACATAACATTATCAGAAACTTACAGGAGAGAGGAACTGTAACATCTAAGAAGGCTGACAGAGTGCTATTTCCAGGCTCTTGTCCTCACACATTATGCCACAACCTGATTATGTCATTTTACATTCTTTTGGCACAGGTTCTGTGCATCTGTCAGCAGAGGATTAGGGCTTGGAAGTCAACAGCACACTGTTGAGGAAGCTGAGAAAATGGGGTGACATGTTGCATTCTTCTGCTGCTGGGTAGGTTGAACTCAAAAGATGTACAACACCCTTTTTACAGAAAGCTCCTCAGAAGATGGTCCCACATGTTTAATGTCTGGTTATCAACAAAGGAATTTCCTGAAGCTGTTAAATACATAGTCCACTGAAGGAGAACTAGAAGCTCTAGAAATTTAAATAGATTGAATAACTAGTGACACAATAACTTTTTATCTTCACTTTACTGTTCGACTTGGCTACAGGCCATAAACAAAGCTTTTTAGTCTGATAGCTAACCAGCATATCCCAATTCAAACTGAATTTGGACACCAGTTAACTTTTTAAGAACGCAAATTTGCAAATACTACAAGATAACACTGCCAGCAGCCCTCACACAGAAGGACAACTTCGCCAGACACTGGGACCTAATCCTCAACCCCCTTCCCCCCGAAAATGCACAATGCTGGTTCTCTGTTCATGTCAGCCTAGACACTGCCATTTTGAACTTTGCACTTTCCCAGACTAAGCACGAAATATCCACATACAAGTTTCGACAGCCTGGCACATAGAAAGTGAAGGTACTCATCACTATATACATATCAATAAGATGCACTTCCTACATAATCCCGGAAAACCCAGCCCACCATCTAATATTAAAATGTCATAGTCTAAGAAATGTTTCCCTCAGTAAGTCATGAACCATCAAAGTCTAACCATAAAGGAGTGTATCTTCTAGCAAAGACTATAGTGTGTAGAGAGATTAAATATTGCAGCTCTCTGTAAAGGAAATCCATGTGTACTGATTTTGTCAAAGAAAGCTTGATTTTAAACTTACAGACACATCTATATTTTGCTTTATACAGTCAGAAGCTACCTGAAAAACAACAAAAATTTACCTCAGATATACTGATTGCTCTGCATGCTTGCCCATGGCCAGACTGTTTATCTTTTAGAACAAACCTAAAAGAAACCTGCCTAAAGAAATCTCAATCCTACAACTCATATTTCAAGATACTTATGAAAACTGTGTTGGTAAGCATTAGTTTCATTATCTATATAAAAGAAGTCTCTATTATTTTTGAGTTGACCAGTAAGTTTACATAAATTTTTAATCTATACCTTCAGTAAAATTTTCGTCTCTCTTGCATTTGTTAGATAAAACACATTCAAGTAGAATGGAAGCTGGCCTTATCATTTTTCCTTCCTCACCCTACTTCATCCCGTATGTTATCCGTAAATACTCATTGCATTGTTTTCCATCAATACAGAAACATCTAAAGAATGAGTGAATCTCTAAATTGTTGGAAACAAACCTACAGACTGATGAACAATATGGTTGTTATGGTTTCACAGGATGTAAAGCACAGTTGAGGAAATTCCATAATACTTTCACCAGCCCCTTCACAAAATAAGGAGAAGTAGCCTATTACCTGTCAAAGCTGTTATCATATGTCATGGTACTGTAATTAGCATTTCTGTCTACCAATGATGAATTAGGGTAACTGGAGGCAATACCGTTTTCATGATAAAATCTGAATGGGGTTCCAACATAGATCCAGACATACTTGTTCTCTGTTGATGCTGCAGGAAATTTTCTAAAATTTCAATTCCTGCTACCATATTCAAGACAGTGGGACATCTTCTAACAGAGGAACATATTTGTCTCCAGAGGTTTCAAGTGGCTCCACAAATTGTTAGTAAAATAAAACACAAAAGAACATTACTCCCTTTCTGTAAGGAAATACACAACAGTGATACGCTGAAAGCCTTTGGACAGAACATTGACACTATAAACCTGTAGCCCCTCTGGCTATCAGTGTAACCATCACAATTTCTCCACCTTCCAGATGGCTAGGGATGGCAAGAATGCTGGAGCGGGAGGTATTTCTTAGCTGCAAAGTAATATTACAGATAGGATAAGTGGATAGGGAACCAACAGATATTTTCTTTCGTGATCATTGCTGAAGTTTCAGAAAGTTAAAAATTCCCATATTATCCCTAGTCCTTGCTAAACAAGTCTACATTGCCTGTGAGGGAAAAGAAATGTTAATATTCCTTAAGTACTCTGAATGGGAAAAAAAATTATACTAAAAATCATCTGGTGTGCTTTAAGAAAGAATTCATGCTTTTCTTCACACTGTTACATTTCCAAAAACTAGACACATCCATGGGGAAAAATCCACCAGCTGTATTTTTCAAACATCCCAAAAGAATTGAAGGGAGGTAGGGAGGAATGTTATACACTGATAGTTTCACTGTATAATGTTAAAGTGTAGCATTACAACATTAGCGTTCCCTACACACTTCATTCCTTGTGACATTTTAAGGCATAAAGAATAAAATGTACTCACAATGTCTTCATCGTCTTTATCTCTAAGAGTAACTGCATGCCTCTTGCCTTCGAATTGCACAAGGGCTTCATAAAGAAAAAGTTTTCAGGAACATCAAACAATGTGCTTCTGATTCCTCAGGCACAGCTTCTGTCTGGTAAGTCTTCCTAATGTAAATAGACAAAAATTTTATGTTACATGAGACTGTGTATTTTCAGAAGCAGATTCACATTATGTACCTTTTGCCCTGTCTCTCTGGCTTTTTATTTCAATGAGACAGGTTAAAATAAAGAGAACTGTGGAGGTGGGTGGGCCTGCTGCACAAGGAACGAAAGGAGTCCTATGGTGGGATAAGTCCTAGGTTCCTTTCCAGCTTATGGTGACTGAAAAAGCTTCCCCCAGAATGCTCTGTTCTGTTCTGTTAATATACCCCAGTTCTGCCTCCCTGGTTGGCTCCGTTGGCCACTACACCCCTTGTTACCTTACACGCCCTCAGAATTTCTCTATTGGTTCCCTTACCCTGGAACCCCCATTGTTCTCCCCGGGACTTCTCTGGAACCTTGCAGGAGTGTGGATGCATTAAAATCTCTCCTGTAGAGCCCCATGCGAAGACCCTTCCTGCTCATTCACCGTCGGACTGTTTTTGCTAGCTATCCAGTGTGTGTGTACATGTGTGTGCAAGTGTGCTGGCTGCACCGAGAGGCTTCCTTGGAGGCGCTTTTGGGAAGGTCACGGCATTTTACCATCCAATATCACCACGACAGAGAACATCCATAAATTTGCAGGATCACTTGAAATTAAAACTTCACTTGCTTACAGCCTTACTGTAAGCTTTTGAAATTAAAACTTTACTTGCTTACAGTCAGGTGTCTTTCTAGTCATTAGGAATACGTGCATCTTAGTTCAGATAAGTCACACGTCTGCCCAAAAACTGAATTCATTACACGACTTCCCTCCTTGCTGTCATTTCTTAGTCATAACCCTACTTCTGCAGTAGCAGTCTTGTCAAAATATACCTTCAACTTGCTTCTGTTACAAAGATCTTCACAAGACAATTTATTTGTCTTGGTCTGACCCTGAACAGAGAGCAAAACAATCTGTTTATTTAAGTATTTTTAGGTTTAAATTTGTACCAGCTTAATCTTCAGCTATTATAACTTTAACTCTGTAAAACCTAGGTAAGGGCAGACTCAAATGATATTAATTATGAGAAATATTTGCTACCAAACATTGTCCCTACCAACAGTTTAGGAGCTCTTTGTGTTTCTTAAGTTTAAAGATGGAGTTACCAAACTGATTGTATGACTATACTGAATCTTCAACTCACAGCAGGTCCTTTACTTTTCTATCTCTCAACTCAAAGGTTAAAACTGCGTTGATCCAAATGAACCAATTCATTAATTAATTTTAATCTTGCTTTGTCCAGCAGCTTTCTATCATTCATTGTCTTACCATGAAACATCACCAGTGATGTCTTTGATCCCTTTTGCAACATAAGGATACATCATCAAGAAGACTAAATGTCTGTGAAACTGAAATTTGATACTAATTTTCTTTCCCTTGGAAGCTGCTTCTAATGATCACTCCATGCAAGTTTCTTTCCCCTATTTGTCCTTTCATTTTCCATTTAAAAGAGAAATTTTAATGAAGACAAGACTTTCTACCAGTGTTCAGGTGATCTCAGAAATCTATTTTCATTAGGTGGATGTGCATTATCCGTAGTTCATAGAGGAGAAGCAGGAGTAGTATCCCATCAGCAGGCAAGGACACAGTATATATGAAATAACACATAGCAAGTGAAGTCACACATTTTGATGCCTAGTGACATTTTGGGGGGGGGAAGGAAAAAATCTTTGTTCAGTACTAAATCGGTAATGGTGACATTGCCAGCAAAAAGCAGTAGTGAAGTGAACTCTACCAAAGACAGTATCATGAACCAGTCTTATGAAAGCTGGGTATCTCAACCTTGAGCAGAGACATAGTGTAAAGCAAATAATCTTTTTGTCATCAAGAATGGTATATGGGTCTCCATTTTAATTACCATCACTCTGAATAAAGATACATCAGTCTGCCATTTTACTCTTACCAGGACACTGTTGTTTCCAAAAGGTAACTTTATAGGTAACAGTGGGAGGCTTTTGCTGGCCTAACTGTAGCTTCTGTACTGTCAGTTCAGGATTCCTTTTATGGCTTGTGCATTTGTATTCTTTCCAAGTATTTTCTGAAGCCCACTTCATCAAAGAATGATTGAGCTTGACAGTGGTTTCAGTTTTTCTGATTAATGCTGAGGTGCCTTCATGGTTAGTGTGTAAACACTTCTTTTCCCAGTGTGTCAAATTATTCCTATATAAGACATAGTGAGGGTCTCACTTCAAACAGAATTTCAGTTAAGCTGTTCCTTCACAGATTTTTCTAACTTTCTAAACAATTGTGTGTCTTCTCTTGGTTTATGGGAGCTAGGAACTCTGTGTGTTTATTGGGTCTATAAAACTATAGCACATTCTTAAACGTGCTTTTGGCAACATGTTTTTTAACATGCATCATAACAGGCTTGTCCATATTAGTTTCTTCCAATCCTAGAACTCATTTGAGAAAAACTATCAAAATATTGAACCTATGTAGCAAATTATAGCTCTCAAAATTCTAAAGGTCACATTGTAGATTTTTAATGAGCTTCTAAGCCTAAAGCAAATGGCATCTAATAAACAGTGGATCTGGAGTATTCACAGTTTAATAAGGATCCTCAGATGTCCATGGTCTCAGTACTATGTGGCCACTGTATTGCCAGAAGTTCATTATACATTTGGCACAGGATGGCACCCTGGCAAGGCTGGCAGTGAGCATTTGTTTCAACTCCTTTGCTGATACTCCTCAACCCCGTTATTCCTAGCTGATCACGCACAATCATTTCTATTGCAAAACTTTGACTTTGTGCAAACAGTTGAGTTTTGCTCCTGATGTAAAACTAAAACAGTCTAGGCTACAAGCACTTGGACATGCTTTCAGAGCTCTATTTCCTGCCCTGAGGTACTACATTTTTATTTTATGTCTTCTCTTCAGAGATGGTGAACTCTTGTAATTCAGAGGCAAATCTGTATATGCAGAAGCCTTCATTAAAATGAACGCTGGAAGTGTGAATTTTTTATGCTGGCAGGAAATTCTTGGCATCCATGAGGTTTCACTGGGCTGAAACTGTGCCTGTGCAAGGGTCAGAATTCAGCCACAGTGGCACTTGATGGTGCAAATCAGCTCCTCTCACCTCTGAGCTGCTTCATCTCTATACTACATTCTGTCTTCGTTTCATTAGGAATTTTCTGGAGGCATTTTCTCCATCAACATGATATTTGGGATGACAAAATTCAGTTTCATGTTGAAGCACATTCAAAACTGCAAGGTTGTGGGATCTGACTGACTTGGAAATACTGCGAATAAAAAAACCAAGAAGCACAATTTTGTTATTTTGTTATTTTGTTAGTTTATAAATTACATTCAACGTTTCTCAGAAAAATAAAAGGCAATGCATGTGGCCAAAATTTAGTAGTTAAATATAACACAGAAAGTGGGACAAGAAGATACGACAAGCTAGTTTTTGCTGGTGGTGCATTCTTCATTTCGCTTTCTCTCACATCTTTGAAAAACAGCCCATTAACTGTTAAAATTTGCATTACTCAAAACACTTCCCAAAAGCTTGCTGTCAGGCATCTGCATGCCTTTTAGGTGAAAGTGCATCCATCTGAGTGCACCCGTGAGAACACAGACTGAAAGGGGATTCTTTTCACCAAGTTTAGTGAGCTATGGCAGGTAGCTACTTAACCTGTCTGACTGTATAATATTGATTAAAATAATTAAAGGATCACTGCTCCATTGTGCTAGAGACTTTAGATTGATATGCGTAAGTGCACAGTTAGTAGCAGCAAAGTTAAGGATACCACAATATCAAATACTGTTTAGATGAACTTCCATCCATTTTTTTATTGGCCTTTTTTTGCCTATATAAAGGTTGTTACCTGATCACAATTAACCATGGCTTGTTTAGCCAATTACTCATGATTATGCCATTTCTAGGGAAATTTTTATATTATAGGGATTTTTCTGTCTCAGAAATCTGTTTCTAAAATACCTCCTCTAATCAAGCAGCAATTATGTTACTCCCCTCTAAAACCATGAACGTGTTGACCCAGCTAGTCACGTTCTGGCAAACACAAAGAGTAAAAATACATAGCAACAGCAACTGCTCCATAGAAACAACAGGAAAAAAAGGAAACCCACAGAAACATTTTAAATGCCAACATTTGGTCATTTCACTGCCATGGGTTTTATCGCTCAGCAAAAGAGATTCTAGAAAAAAAAGCAGTTCAGTTTTGGCTGAAAGAATAAATACATTATTTGTATAAAAATGCGTAGCGGGATGCTAACCCATGACAACATGTTTAAAACTACTTATTTTTTTTAGAAAACTTAACATTGTAAAGCTTAACACTGATAACAGATTGGGAAACTGGCCAGGGATAGGTTGTCTGAAAGAAACAAAGGGGCACAGAGCTCATTACTGGCTCCCAATTGAGACTACAGAACAGCAGCAAGCACTTCAGGGTAATTAACTGCCCAAAAATTACCTTTAGGGAATTCCGCAGCAATGCCAGCATATGGGGGAATACACTTATAACTCCAGAGTTTCACTTCCACTCTTCTTCCTATAAATTAGTGTCAAGATGCAGGACTCATTGGTGCAAAGATATGCCTTGCAAAAAACTCCTCTAGCTGTTGCAAAATGCTCTGCTTGTTTCTAGGCTCCTCTGCTGATTTTGTTACCTCATTTCTCCCCCTGCTTCATCTGTTAGTTATCTTCCTCCCTGTTTTCAAGTCTTAAAATTTTATGTTCCCCAATCAGCTCATATCTCTCCTTCTTCCCCTACTCCCACATGCTTTTAACCATATCCTGGGTTTTCCTTATGTTGTTCCCTACCTCTTCCCTGTGCCAGTCTTGGCTTTATTCCCCAGTCCTTTGTTCTTCTCTTTCTTGACATTCTCAGCTGTTCCTCTGTCAGTTGATACCTTTGTCCTCCTGCACATGACCAGGGCAGCCTGCAAGGAAGCAGGACACCAAGGAAATTTTTCTCCCCCTCAAGGAATCACAAGAAACCATTGTGGATAAAGAGTCTTCAGTCAGCATACTCAAACAGAGGAAACCTGAAGGCTAAATTATCTGCAAATGCTGATAATAGCCCTGACAGCCCTGGACTAAATATGTAAACCACAGTTACATCACAACAGTAAAAATTTGGCCAAGATATCCTCAATTGCAAAAATAGTAATCTGCATGAAGTATCAAATAAATTTCACTATCAGTTATGACTTACATTCCCCTTGTAAGTGGGACCAGCTGGAAAGAAATGTGTTTAATTGCTACATTGCTTTCTCAGGCAAGGTATTTCCAAGAACTTCTATCAAGCTTAACGCTTGCTGTATAGCCTGCATACACTCAAATAACCAGTTTCTACTCAAACATTCCTCACGTCTTGTGTGGTCAGCTGCACTCAATTTCTGTACTCCCTTACAATGTGTTATCATCTTATGCAGTGCTTCTTAAGGAACCCATACATCTTCTTTGAATAAAATACAAATTTCCTGCTGTTAATTGTAGTTTTCAGCACATAATATTCAACACATTATGACACAAATCATAAAGCTTCCAGCTCGTGTCCATTCCGGATATAATCATTTTAAGTACTGACCTGACTGCTTTACATTTCTTAATGCTGCTTTTAATTTTCATTAAAAATAGTAAAAGAATAATTCTATCTTGCAGGTTTTCTATAGTTAAGTTGATGGTGCCCATAAAATTTCCTTTTAGCCAGTACAGTAGCATTATATGCCTCTCAAAGATAAGCTGAAGCTAAGCTGTAGTAGACTGATTTGAAAACCATATATTTTTTATTTATTCAAGTACATGTTGCTTGATTAGAGACTATCAAAGACAGATCTGGATCTGTTTTTATGTATCCCCAGAAAATACAAGATGCATGCTTCCATATAGGCTCACTGTAAAAATTATCCTTTTTCAAGCATATCAAAATTAAGTACATTCACGTTTATAAACATTTCAGTGTGTGCCTTTAAGCATGCATTCAAGAGAGGTTATATCAAGGGGGTTGTCCTTTTTCTATTATTTTACATAGCAGCCTTAAAACCGTTCAGAATTTCTCTGTTTCTGTTACTATATTTCTTGTCAGACTCTTGCATGCTCTTATCACTAAAGAAAGGAAAGTGATATAAACATGGAACTCTGACACTTTGATTTAAAATTAAGATTTCATACACAAAGGAATACTAAGTAAGTTTGCCAATGATACTAAGCTCAGAGGTGTTACTGAGTGCCTCAAAGGCAGAGGGACCCCACAGAGAGACCTCAACAAATAAGAGCTGGGCAATCACCAACTGTATGAAGTTCAACAAGGGAAAGCTGAAAGTGCCGGATTCTGCACCTGAAACAGGGCAACCCTGGATGTATGTGTATACTGGGGAATGAGAGGCTGGAGAGCAGAGCTGTGGAAAGGGCCCTGGGCGTCCTGGTCAACAGAAAGTTGAATCTGAGCCAGCAGTGCCCTGGCAGCCAGGAGGGCCAACCCTGCCCTGGGGGGCATCAGGCACAGCATCGCCAGCCGGGCAAGGGAGGGGATTGTCCCGCTCTGCTCTGCACTGGGGCTGCCTCACCAAAGTCCTATGTGCAGTTTTGGGTGCCACAAATACAAGTCATTAAGCTCTTAGAGAGAATCCAAAGCAGGGCTACAAAGGTGGTGAAGGGCATTGAGGGGAAGCCATATGAGGAGCAGCTGAGGGCACTTGGTCTGTTCAGCCTGGAGGAGGTTGAGGGGAGACCTCATTGCAGTCACAACTTCCTCGTGAGGGGAAGAGGAGGGGCAGGCACTGATCTCATCTCTGTGGTGACCAGTGACAGAACCTGAGGGAATGGCCCGAAGTTGTGTCAGGGAAGGTTTAGGTTGGATATCAGGAAAAGTTTCTTCACCCAGAGGGTGGTTGGGCACTGGAACAGCCTCCCCAGGGAAGTGGTCACAGCACCAAACCTGACAGAGTGCAAAAGTGTTTGGACAATGCTCTCAGGCACATGGTGGGGCTATTGGGGTGTTCTGTGTAAGGCCAGGAGTTGGACTTCAATGATCCTTGTGGATCGCTTTCAACTCAGGATACTAAACAAACTATATGCAAAATAACCATGTACCCAAGGGTTTTAAAAACCAATAGTTTCAAAATAAAACCTTTTAGGCCAGTATCTTCAGTGCAAGAGAGTTTTGATTCTTTTTCTCTCCAGAACGTTCTGCTGTATTCAAAGGTATGCATGATTTTTCTGACCTCTATTTTTTTGGTTTTCATTTTTGGCTCAGAAGAGTATCTATAAAACTTATGTCAATAACTTTTATTATGCCAAGGAAGCAGTCTGCAATGTTAAGATACTACTGCCCTAATTATCTAGGTTATTTTTATAAAACTTCTTCACTTTTTTTTTTTCAGAACTCCTACAAACAATTCCAGAAAATAGAAGCAGAGGCCTGAGCCATACTCTTAATTCACCTCAATAAATGCTTTTATGAGCAGAGGTGTACTTGGAACACAAACCCCAAGATTTTATTCTACTATTGTAGTTCTCCATTGTGACTGTTTAGCTATTGTAGCAAAATAAATTTGAAGAGCTCAGGAAGCCAGAACCTGCAGCATTTAAGACATATTTTGCATAAAAAATTTAAATTGAAAAAATCAAAGAAATCAATGTTATTTAAAACAAGTCAAAGCTTTATGATTCTTTACTGAAGTCAACTTATCTGCTGCGAGATTTTTCCTTATTTTTTCAAAGCCTGCCTGCTACAAAGTTACACTCATGAAACCAAAACGGGGTACCTTTGGAAGCACAAAGTCCCTGAGAGACGAAGGAAAGCTTCCCATCTCAAAAAAACCCACAACACATTTTGTATGGGATGTCCCCTTGTTCATCATATTCCTGAAACTAAAGATGGACTGCTTCACAGAATGCATGCGTCAATGTACTGAACCTGTGGGTCCCCAGAAACTTCCCTAGCTTGGTATGCCTGATCTCAGTGACAGCTGTTCTCTTGCTTGGGAACTCCTGCACCTTCTCTATAATTAATAATATTAACTCTGGCACCACAGTGTTTCTATGCATCAACAGCCAAAGAGACATCACGTAGCAATCATGTTACACCTGCAATCTGTTGGGGTTTTTTCCATTTGCCAGCAAAATCGATTTCAGACTTCAGCAATAAGCCCTAGAACATTTATTACAATATTAGAAATTATTTGATGTGGTGTCCCATATGAACATTTGGTGTTCCAAAGCTAACTATGGAAAGATAAAGCAATTGCACTGTCAGTGCTATTATTCAGGGTACTTGCATCAAAGCCAGATTTAAAATAACCCTTCGTTATAAAATAACCAGCTAACATGATTTGAAATCTAACTCATACAGCCAAACCCTACTACAGGCCACAAGAAACACTGCGCTATATACAGCACTTGAGAGATTTACAAACAAGATTGTTAATGATCTTTATCCCTAGCACAACTCATTAAAATCTCATGGAGAATAATTTGAAGGATCCTGATAGTAGGTGCACTTGATTGACATACTGTGCAGGATCCACTCCTCAGAATGCAACATGCTACATGGAGCTACTTGATCTTACTCATTAAGTTTAAAGCAGGGAGTGGCCATGCACTAATACCCGATCTGAGAAAATAACTTTATCAAAAGCTAACATGACATGAAAACATACCTCTTAGCACAAGCTTCTGAACAAGAAAGCAAGCATGCAGTCACTTATGGTGGCTATCTAAATGCTATTTTTGAACAATATATGGGTGGAAGATTATTATTATTATCATTATTATTATTACTACTACTGCTATTATTCCTGTCTTGTTATGCACATTTAAAGCCATGAATTTATAAGAATTGCTACAGTTCTTTCACATGCATTTATTCACAGTTTAAGACATGGAAGGTTCCCTCTCTTGTACTATTGACAGTGATGTTCACACCATTTTTTACATTCTGAAAAATTACATTCACTAATTTATCATACTATTTTGGTTATTTTTAGCATGGGGTTTTTTTTTTAATAAATAATAAGCTTTTTCCCTCACTTAAAAAAAAAAGAAAAAGAGAAAAAAAGTTTAAATCATTATGAACTTAGGTAAACAGAAAACCTATACTGCTTCTTTAATGAATTACCATCAAAGTAATTTTTGGGTCTTGGGTTTCTTTTGTTTCTGGACAAATGTTCCTGATATGGCAAAGGCAAAAGATGCTTGTTTTCTGTCCTATGTCCATTAGTCCACTAAAAAAAGTCTGTGTGATCCATAGCTTTTAAATAGGGCAGTTCCCTCTAACACAGAAGTTGAATGTTGCAGTAGTCTTGTTGAGCACTATCTCTAAAGCCATAAATTCCAGGAAATATATAAAGGTAAAAATAATTATATTCAGTGCTTTGCTTCTTTAGAGGATGCATCCTTGTGAATATTTGCAGTAGCTAAATATTAACCAGCAGTTTCACACATTCAATACTGCATAGCCTTAGATTCAGCCAACCCATTTTTATTGATACTCTTCCTTGAGCCTCAGCGGTCATTATTTCTTGCTTTATAGCATCACTCATCTCTAACTCAACAAATTTCATCAGACACAGAGGATGAACTTTTCAGCTTCCTCAATAAGCCAATATCTACGCTTTCCTGCTTACAGGCTGAATCAGTTCCATGAATAAATACAGAAATAAGCTCCGCTTTCCACAGACAGTTCCCTAAGTCACTTAGCAATTGCTTTTACGTGGATACCAAGCATCCAGTGTGAAAAATAAAGAAAAAAAAGCTATTCAAGGGAGCATCATATACCAAGTATTTTAAAAACTTACAGTGCCATACTTTTAATATCCACAGAAATGTGTATATACTGAAATGTATACAATTATGCACCCTATGTGTGGATTGTACCAGTTACATTTTATTGCATATCATGTAGTAGAAGCTGCTTGTTCTCCAGGAGCAAACTATGGCTCATGTTACAGAAGTTCCAGGTAGACCTAATTTTTGATTAAAAAAATACTTTCTGAGCTGTTTGAGAGGCAAGGCAAGCCTTTGCAAACCACTCTAAGAGTAAGCCAAAATGTTTAAAAGGTAGTGGAAAAGGAAGGCAAGGTTCTGAAGGAAGCTGATCTATCAGCTAGTGTTTGTCAAAGAATAAAATAAACTCCCACTGTTGAGCCCAGCATTAGCCAGAATGAAGCGTGCCAGTGGAAGTTGACTTCTGAATGGCTGGCAAGCATAACTCCCTTGAGTGTGAAGGCAGATGCTATCTTCTGTGTCAGACCTAGCTGAAAGACAGAGAAAATACATACATTTTTATCAATTATTAGAATAAAGAATAAAAGTAATAATTTTTTTAAAGGCAGAATTTCTGCATGTCTTCAGAATAAACAACAGAACACACAGGAAATGGAAGAGAAAGTTATTCATGAGTCTGCATACCTCATGTCTGAGCAGATTGGGTATTTTGAAAAGTTCACCGAGTGATCAATTTTCTAGCTTCTAGCTTCTTCTTTCTCATTTACTGCCTGAAATGCAGCACGTAGTCACTATTCCTAGACACACAATGAGACTTTGTAGGTATGAAAAGCAGTTTGACAATGAAATAAAAACAGAGCTGATGGCATGGGAAGCACAATAACACTGGTTTTCTAGGTTAGGTTAACATGAACTAAAACAGCCACCTAATATGCTTTAGAATTTCTGCTACATGCATGAACTTTTAACTGTTACCTGCTACTTCGTTTATTAATTCTCAGGAAAAAAAAGCTTTTTTTCTGGACTACTCTGCTGACACCTAGCGAGCCTCAGCTCCAACAGCTTCAGAAAAAGAGAGGTGGTGTCAGAGCAGCTGTTCTTTTCATTCCATTCACAGTAAAATGTTTTGTATGGCCATGTCTGTGATTCAGCAGAGTGCTGAATCATGTATCAACTCAGAGAACACTGAAATGCTAGTGAGAGGAAAATGTAGAAAGATAGTAAAGAGGAGAAAGGGGAAAGAAGCATAAAGAAAAGAAGTGATGGTCAAAGTCTCTCCCTCACAGAATAAACGCCTTTAACAAGGATGAAGAAAATTTGCCACTAGTTGTGACTTACATCTTTTGCTTTCTGTGCTTCACGTTTAACTGGGATATCTCAGTGTCTGTAACTTCAAGTTAATGACTACTTTTTTTGTTTGTTTTTAATGTAAAATATAAACAAGCAACTACTTATTATTGTCTTTAAATTATTTGCAGTATAATCCTACCTTTACAATAGTATATTCATGTCATTTAATTCTTGGATTTGTTTGGGAGAGTGGCAATTTCACATGAGATTCTCAGCTTCACTAACATTGGCTTAATATTTCCTGGGAAACAGGTATCAGTTAGGTGAGATGGCAAGGTTTTCTGATGTCCAGGAATTCTGCAACTTTCAATGGACACAAAAGCAATTTAAAAATAAAAATCAAACTTCCTCTTTTCAATAGAAATTGAACAAATGAAAGTATGTGCTGACCTCTGGTAACAAAGATGAATACAATCACATTTTACTTCCCTGAAAAATGATTCCAAGAGGTCACAGTCATTACTCCTGCATAAAAAATGTGAGAACACATACTGCCACCAACTGTCATTAAGTTGGTTTCTTGACAGCTGCTGGTCAGGAATTTTTAGGTTTCCCTAAGAGAGTTTCGTATCAGTCTTTCTGAAATGGTTTATCTGTCTAAAATCTTACAAAATTCACAGGTGTTTGGATGCTTAAAAAACACCTGCACAGAGAGAGTTAGGCTTCTCCAAAATTGCAGTGTAACAAATTTAGGGTGACTAAACTTCAGCAATATAAAAGAAGCCAGTAAAAAAACCACCATGTAGTTCTTTGCATCATAAACACAACCAAGATACTAAAGATTGCATAAGCTGAAAATGACCACAACACAAGAGAGAATACACAATTCTGTTAGTGAAAAAAATTAGCTTGTGCCTACTTGGGTGTGCTTTTCTTACAATGCTCATGACAGTGACTGGGCTTCTCCTCTCAGACACTGCTCAAGCTGTTCACTGTGGTACCAAAAGTCACTGCAACTTTCCTTCCTCTTCAACCTGTTTTCTTGGCTTTGACACTTCAGTCAGTCAGAACTTAATCCTGCATTTAAATGAGAAGTTCAGTCCCTCTTACTTCTTTCTCCATGGCACACTAATCAAAATTAATATTTCCAGATAGACCAGAGGATATCTCACTTAAGAATGCTCTGGGATTATCACCTTAACTCTCACATTCCGGGTGCTGGATCTCTCGAGACTAAAAAGCTGATTATGTCCAAAATACTCACACGTCTATAATTTTTATTTTATGCATGTAAGATTACCAGTTATCAGGGGAAGATAAAATTGTTCAGATGAAACATCAGGGATTTATATATTTTTGCTTTGCAAGTATATTAGGAGTAGTGTAATTAAGCAGACACAGACCTTAATCAAAACCTCAGTGTTTAAGCAGCTGATAACTGCAATTAACTATCTATAAGAGACATTTTATTATATAACTACATTTAAGTGTGATTCACTGAACTTTGTGATATATATGTCAGAGACTGCCACTTGATATCTTTTACCTCTATCTATGATAAATTTCAGGCTCAAACTATTACACAACTTAATAAAAAATTACTTTAAAGTTCCTATGTGGTTTTTTTTCTGCTGCTAAAGTTCAAATAAATTCTCTGTCATCAAAAGTAAATTAAAATTTTCATTTGGTAAAAAGAAAATTCTTATTACTAAAAGAATGGTTTTAGCCTATACTCATTTAGTATCTTTCATAACTTACTTGGTTTGGCCTGAGATGGTAAATAAAAAAAAGTGAAACATTTGCTATGTCTTTTACTAGACCTGTATTAATTGTAATTGATATATCCAAAATTATTACATCTACATTTGCCACTTGTAACAATAATTATGGAGTTTAAATAATAATCAAAGAAATAATATATTCCCACTGTAAAAAAAAAAAAGAAAGTGAGAAAAGAAACAAATCAGACAAGATCACTTTATCCAACAAGTTCAGGAGCAGAGCTGCTTTTATTTCAAAAGCTTTCACTCCTTAGCCTTAACCTTGTTTAGATGAATGGCAGAAACTTCTTTGTTCCCATTTCAATTGTCTTGATCCTGCCTCAGATCTCTCTTATATCCACTTAATGCAGGGAACAATTTCTTCTTGAGAGAAAAGCAGGAACGTGGTTTTTATTGTCTGTCTCATTGCCATAGCTTGGCTTGTGAACCCATCAGGTATAAGACGCAGTAGCTGCAACAAAGCCCTGAACTGCTTAAAATAAAGACATTTGTAGTGTTTTGATGCTTTTAATTGTCAGAGACTTTTGGAAATACCAACAATACAATCCTTGGAACATACCCGATTTCCAGATATTCAAAGCACTGATACAAGAAAAAGGAAAAACCTGGTATGACTTAATTCGCTGACAACATCCAAATTCTGGACAGGTCCAGTTCCTCAACACAAGCTGTCAAATGCTGCTGCTTTCAGTACAGTCACAGGCAATGCGAAACTACCATGCAATCGAGCTGTAAGGACAATTTGGAATGGTAACAGAATTCTCAAAGCTTTGGTACAATAATTTGAACCGCAGTGTATTCCTGATATTTTCCTATCTAGTGTGAGAAAAGCACAAGTACATTATACATGTCTAACTTCCAACACCTGCACAACATATCACCAGTCTCTGTAACTGTGTTGCAGTTCAGTACACAGGTGGCATTACAAAGCAAGGTATTTTAGTTTTATATCAAAGGAAGACATTTTAAAAATTACCAGTTTTCGTTACAGTGCAGCCAACCAACAGCACATTAACCAGACTGAAGAGGCAGGCACACCACCTCTTTATAGAGAATACATTTTTTGATTCATTTGAATAAATGCTTCTAGTAAAAGCACAACAGTACGAAACGAGGAATAACAAAGGAGTTGCCCTATTGTACCTATAAAATACCTGCTCCTATAACACATGCATTGTTAGGAACCAGACATATGCCAACTCCCATAAAGAAATCTGCCATAAAATCTACAGCAGAGACTCCAGCTAAAGGCCACTAGTATAATAAAGAGACTGGAGCATCTCTCCCACAAGGTAAGGCTAAGAGCAGGACCGTTCAGCCTGGAGAAGGCTCAAGGGTAATCTTATTAACATATGTAAATACATGAAGGGAAGGTGTAAAGGGCACAGATCCAAGCTCTTTTAAGTGGCACCCAGTGATAGGACAAGAAATAAAGAGCACAAACTGAAATACAGGAGGTACTGCATGAAGATCAGGAAACACTTGTTTTTACTGTGAGGGTAACTGAGCATTGGCAGAGGTTGTCCAGAGCAGCTGTGGAGTTTCCACTCCTTTGGAGAAATTCAAAATCTACCTGGACACAGTCCTGGGCAGCCAGGTCTAGGAGACCCTACTTGAGCAGGTAATTGGACAAGATGACCTCCAGAGCTCCCTGCCAACCTCAACAATTCTCTGATACCACGACATCCCTTACAAGTAATAAACCCAGAGGGTATTTTCCTTAAAACTATTTCAATAAGTAGACTATTCACTAAAATATTAAAGTGATTCTGATTCATCCCAGCTTTCATACATGGTCCTCCCCTTTCTTTTTTGCCCCAGGTTTTTCCTTCTTTTCAAATGCAAGGACTCATTCAACACAGTGCAAAAGACTGTCCTATTCATGAAGTAGTATTCTGAGATCTCTGGCTGTATAAGACTTCATTCACCAAACACAGGGGTTGGATATTTCCAGAGCCTGGCTTCCCATCTGACCATTTTAGTAAAGCAAAGACCAGAAACTACTGCTCATCCAGTGAATAGAGCTAACTCCAGTAGCATTATTATTGCCCTTTTAATTTTTAAAAGGCTAAAACAAGAAAAGACTCACTGAAGTCTGCCTAAAAACAAAGCTCAACTCAGTACTAAATTTCTCACTTAGTATGTCGGGCTCGAGCAGAACTTTTATTGTGCTGATGTGGCACAGTCTAACACTAATGCCAACTGACCAAGTTTTTGCTATCCAAAGATCACCAATCAGCATGTCTCTTCATAAGGATTTCACTCACTCCCATTGTGTTCTGACATACCTCCTCCTATTGTGAAACTTCTTTTGTTTTGCATAGATCATGCATTTTTTATTTGGCTTCTCCTTTTATCCAAGTAACAAACTTACTGTTTGTTAAACATAACTCGCCTGAAACTGGTTGCTTTGAAAGAATAAAGAACAGTTTTATTTGCCTTTGGGAAGTAAGGACTACTATGCAGAATTTGGAGACCAAAATGCAGAAAGGAAATTGTACTACAAGCGTTCTTGAGCTTTACTACACCACAGTGCAGTGTCAAGAAGAAATGCAAAGCAGTTTATTTAATGGGTTAAATGAAGTAAACATTTTGTCTTGGAAGGCACATTCATCTGAGCATTGGTTGCAATGATTATTATTTTGTCTCATCTGCACATTTTATACAAAGTATTTTAATTGAAGAAATTTATGCAAGTAATTGAAGATTTATGCAAGTAATAAAATCATAGAATGGCTTGGGTTGGAAGGGACCTTTAAAGGTCATTTAGTCCAACCTCCCTGTAATCTTAAACTAGGTGAGGTTGCTCAGAGCCCCATCCAACCTGGCCTTGAATGTTTCCAGGGATGAGGCACCTACCAACTACCTGAGCAACTGCTTTAGTATTTCACCACTTTTCTTATAAAAAAATTTCTTCCCTTTATCTAGTCTCTGTCTACTCTCTCGTAGTTTAAAACCATTATCCCTTGTCTTACCACAACAAACTCTACTAACATGTTTTTCCCCATCTTTCTTATAAGCCCATTTTAAGTACTGAAAATTAACACAAAGAAATTGGTTTGTGAAAATGATGGCCCACAGAAGGGACTTGTGTTGAGCACGTCTTACTTCACAGAGCATTTCTAGATATTCTTTGCATACACACTCTTGTCACAATCTTCTACAGTGCTTATGGGCTTCATTATCAGTTAACATTTCCTTTCTAAGCATATATTAATCAGATTAGAAAAGACACTGAAAGACAAGATGAACCACTTACAGTGCTCTTCCCAAACTAAGATACTATTATTTTGCTGGAATTGCAGTTCACTCAGAGCAAGAGAAAGAACTAATTCAGCTTAAAGAGAGGAAAGCATAATGTGACATTTAATATAGTAAGTTAAATAGGTCAGTTAAACAAGAGATTCCAGGTTACATTTTTCTGCAAAAATTACACCTTTTATACTCAAGAAATGGAAGGTGGTGGGGGCAACACTTTTCAGGAGAAGCTATATATATTGGCTGCCATTTTTGTGGCAGTTTAACAGGGAAACTGAAAACTTTGTGATTTGCAGGCAACTCATGTAAAAACAGTGTCTTAACAAGTTACTCTGCCTTCTGTTCAATCACGTTAACCTCTTTTCACAGGCGGTTCACAGAGTTTCCTAACTCTTCTTTTTCTGTATGTAGATTTTCTTGTTCTAAGATAACACCTTTGGAAAAAGAATCATGTTTTTACATCAGCAAACATCTGTTGTTTTTCTTACCAAAATAGGATAGCTCATACCCTCTGACAGCAAAAACTAAAATAACTCCTTCAGCTCTCCAAGAGATTGCAATGTAAATAATAACTCTACTGAAAAGTTAAGGGCCAGCATCCATTTTAAGCTCCAACTGAAAAATATTTTAACCATGCTCTTCTTCCCTCTTTTTCTTCTTCCAGATTTTCCAGTGTTGGTTCAATAGTTCTTTGTTTTGGATAGTTGTTTAAAAGGTTGAATGTGCAAGTAAATACCAAGACATTTGTAATTTTGTGTGTAGGCTTCACAGGCAAAGTGAGATTGGTAACATATATTTGCTTTTCAGTTTTAAAAGCTCAGATTTTAATTACATTTTTCTATATTAATATATAGACTCATAATACACTTAGACTGGATGTTTTAATTTTATTATAAGAACAAAAGTTATAGAGTAGTATAGTCCTTGAAAGAGCTGCATAGTGCAAATTAAAAGCCAGAAGCTCCAGTAAATGGACCTTTAGTTTTACATAACTGATAAGCAATTTGGCTTACCTGCAACCACCTCTGCAGCATTGGTTTTTAAAGTGCTGTATGTGTTCCAAAAGCCTTCAGTTATTTGTATACACCTATAATGCTTGTGCAATATGAATGTGAAAGCTAAAAATTAAAATGTGGTAATTTGAACACTAGTCAAGCTTTATTTCAAGATTCATTAGGAAGCCACTTAGTACATCCAGCTCTGAGTGATTAAAATAGGATAACTGTCCAAGCAAGGAATGAACAAAAGAACCCCACATAATAAAGGAAAACTTAATTTTCTTCAATATTGATTTAATTATGAAAATAATTTAATTAAGGGTATTTCAGAATAAGAAGCAATTTCTTATTAATCAAATTTTTGTACATATACCATGGCAATCTACTTTTGTTTAAAAAAAAACCTTTTCAATGATGACAACCACACTTACTGTTACTTTGGAATTGCATTGCCTATTGTGGTATAAACTTGAATTTTTCTTTTTCCTTATAATCTCAAAAGTGCAACAAATCACAGCTGATTTGAATCAATCACAGTGAGAAAAGTGACCTAGGAGCTAAGAGGTACGAGTGTAGGCACAGAACTCAAAGAAAAAAGCTTTTCTGAAGAGAAGCTCATATAGTAGTGATATAGCCTACACAGCATAGCCTATATTTGAAAGATTAGGTTGCTTATTTTAAATACTCTAAAATTTATGAGGCATTTCAAAGCACTATGATGAAACTCTAATATCTGTACCTTGTTTAGAACATTATTTTACTATTAATTTCCAAGATAAATCTGTATAATGTTTGGTTTTAAATATTCTCCAAAATACATGTATTTATCATGCCAAATATGAGAAATTCATAGAGAATACCTTCTGTAATCCTGAACTCTTCCAGACCCTCAAATTTATAGTGCTGCATGCTTAAGAGCAGCATAATTGAAGTCTGTGAATGATATTTCTTGACTAATCCATTCAGTACCAATAGCAGAGCCAAACAGTTCTAGACATAGAGTTCTACAATACATCAGATTTGGTTATTTTATTGATATTCCTTTCCATTGAAGGATTTTATTACCCATTTCTGCTATGAAGATGAACAAGAAACAGTTCATTTTTCCCCCTGTTTTAAGGCATATGTCAGGCAACAGCAAAGGCAGGCTGCTTGGAAAGGACAGTGGAGCTGGAAGCCAAGACCCACAGCAGGCTGGGCAGGGCAAAGCTGTCCCTGACAAGGACCCAGTCCCACGGCACCTAAACAAAAAAGCAGAGCAGGTCCGTGAGAGCAACCAGGGCCAGCTAACATATCAATGACTGCCAGACGAGGCTGTAATAACAGGGCAGATCTGAGGTCAAGCCAGAAAGATGGGTCAGCAAGGCAGGGCCTGGAGTACTGAAGAGGTTAACCAGACACTGCCCCACAGATCAAGGCAAGGCTGTAGTAAATGAGGCGGGTCCAAGTGGAACTGCACCAAGTGTTCTCCCAGCCCAGGCAGCAAAACCTCTGGGAGAGCAGAGTTATGCACTCTGGCTCTTGACATAATACTGCATTTCAAAAGTGCTTTTCACTGAACTTTCCCATGCCTCATTTTTCCATCTCTGATGGTGGTTTTGCAGACACCTAAAGAGCAGATGCCAAACCTCTTACAAAAAGAGAGCTAAAACAACAGAAATAGCAGTGATGGCCAGTATCAATTGTTTCATTTACCTAGCAGCCTTTGGAATAACTGGGATCACCAGTGTGGGGAACTATCCTTTTCCCTACTATTCTCATAGAAAATAACACTCTGAAAAAAATGTGCACAGTCCCCTCACTGAGAATTACTATTGCGTTCAATGTGTTCACTGTATCCATGGCAATGATGGTAGAACAAATGCCCTGTTGGAAAGGTGGTGTTTTAAGTACTTGTGGCTTGTAAATTCTCAGTATGAATGACTTGCACAAGGATGAAATATGTGCATCTCCTTCGGAGAGGAAGGTCTTGGTGAAAGACACAAGTCCACAGCAACTTAGAACTCAAGTGAGTATCTGGACATCTCCTCGAAGTGGGAACATGGTGTTTCAAGGTTCAATAAAGAACACTTCAACCCTTCTAATTTTATTTATTCATTGCCGTGTCTAAATTAAAAGTATTTTCTAAAAAATATTTTCACACATTTAATTTGTTTCACTGTAAGTTATTTAAAATAAAAAAATAACAGTAATTCCAAGATGGAAAGACCTCTACAACCAGAATTTGTTTGACAGAGTCAATGTTCCACCTAAGTTTTATAGCTGGTTTGACTGTGGAAATGAATGTTGAAGTTTCCCTGTGTTGATTTGACATAAAATTGAAAACAGTTTCTCTATTGCAGCATTTATGAATGACAGATGCACCAGGAATACTGATTCTTTCTGCTTCCTCTTCTGAAGTAGCCATTTTTGGGAATGACTAGTGGACCACTAAGGTACGTAACCTACTGAACTTAGAAACAAAAAAATAGTGACTTTTTGATGATTAAATAAATGTGCTTGACGTGTGAGGCCAAGAGTGTCCAACTAAATGGAGCTGCTAACATTTCTCTTTTAAGATTAATTCCTACATGAAAAGTTTTCTATCTAGCTGAGACACCAAAAAGATACGCACGCACAAAAAAACAGCTTTGCATTTAGCTTCTTGAAGGTAAGTCCTGATACAAGAATATTTACTAACAAAAAGTAACAACGTTCAAATCAATTAATATTTATTCAAGGTTAAATTAAACACACAGGAGGAGTGCTTATGCACACATAAGTGATAGGAGCACTTAATATTTGTCATGGTTTTTCAAAGACACCATTGCCACTCTAAAATGTGTAATTTATAAGCCTATTGTAGAAGTTTATTGAGAACTATTTTATAAAAATATCATAATGGAATCTAGGATTTAGAAATAATATTTTTAGAAGTGTTCCACCATGTCTAACTACATATTAATGTTTACATTTAAAATCAGAAAAGAGCTCCCGGAAACCTTTTTTTTTTTTTAACGTTACTTGACATCACACAGAAGTGCTACTCCACGGAGTACCCAGTGCTCTGGAGGCTGACGGGTTTTAAGATCCATAGCAGCAATGTAATTCAGATCTGTTCGACTGCTCTTCTTGTAGACTGGACAGGAATACAGACGTGGATCTTTTGCAGCTAAAAAGACAGAAGAAACATAAAGAGCAATTAAACCAAGTTGAAAAAATGGGGCCCTAAGGGACTGGTCATAAGGCACAAGGAAAACTGAATCTAAGTTCAGTAGTACACTGCTCTCTTTTTGCTATTGCCAGCTGAAGGCCATATATGCCTGGAAATTTGTAGGATTAAGATTTAACATGAGCACCTAGAAACTGATGCAAAGCAAGATGTGTAAATGGACACTCTAGAGTAAATAGTGTTCTTATTAGTTCAATCTGCTCATTGAACATTACTTATCAATGTATTATGTCAAAATAAAATTATCCGACTTTGAATAACCTGGCTTGAAATGCATTTAGTATTTGAGAGTACCAGTCATCAACTACTTCACTGCAGAATTAGAACAGTAGTCTAGTCATGCTCAATACTTCAGTGTTCATTATTTAGTATCTTGGCTGCTGATCATGCCTTTTATAAAATATTAGCTATGCAAAATAGCATGTTAGCAAGTTTGCTTTTAGAGGTGGAATGCTTTTCAACAGATTTTTCCAGTTTTATGTTCTGCAGTGGATTGTTCTTTTCTGTTTTACATCCCTATTCAACAGCATGTCCTATTCTGTATGCAAAAAACCACCACATTAACACAAATTACACATTTTGACAGCACTGTCCTTCATCCCCATCAGCTTCCTTTCCATTCCTACATTCCTTTCCTGCCTCAAAGACAAAATATCTTCCACCACCTCACTCACCTCTTGCTTACTTCCATGAGCTCAAAACCAGACTTGTCCAGGGAAAAAAAAATACATTTTTATAAATCTACACATTATATATACATATATATAACATATTATCTATGAACACGATGTATACATATATGTGTATATGTGTATATATATAACATATTATATACATTATATATATTCTATAATTATATATTATATATATAATTATATATAATATATTATATATATTTTATATAATATATATATAATCCATGTATATCTTACATGTTGTGTATACATACTTATATGTTATATATATATAAAAATTACGTTCATTTTTTGCATGTGTGAAAGAGATTATTTAGGTTACAGAGATCACAGAGTTTATGTATAAGAAAGCTGATGTTTTCAATCCAGGATACATACTGTCAATATGTACAGCTTACCTGTAAATGGGTTAAAAAGTTCTTAACACTATTAAGACCATGTGTAGAGACCTATCTAAATATTAGGAGAACTGCCTATTATCAATTATGAAGCAAGTCTGAAAGCACATTTTCAATGGAAGACTGGGAACTCTCCCCTATTGAAAGGGATTTGGTATGTATACAATAATTAGCAACAGCCTCATGAAATCCCTACAGCCCAAAAGATTTCCATGCAGGTAAAGTTACATTGAATTCTATGGAAATGACATCCTTTACAATACCATTACTTACTGTTATTCTCTGCATATATCCTTATAACCGGCATCATCTCGAAGAGCACCTTGGGCTTAGATTCTGTCAGTCTCATGTTTCTTCTGTCCCAACCGGCTCCTTCCAAATACAGCCCATACACATAGACACCTTCTGAAGGAGGGCATGTGATATCGTCTTTCATCCATTTAGTGACTTCATTGCACAGCACTACACTGTCAAGAGCCCATCCTTTGTTAGCTCTTGTTATTTCCTGCCCAAACCAGACAAAAGTTAGGAGGTTGCAATTTCACATGAGCACGGAACCCTTTTTCCCAGCAGTTATTAGAAATAAATTTGTATGGTCATAATAGACCCTCTTCAGTACAAAAAAAAACCCCTAATTCTCTATGATATCCATGTTTACAGCAGTTTGGCTTCTCTCTAAGGGAGTGATGGCATGGAACTACAAGAAAGCTTTCAGTACTTTATCCACTATATTCGATTTTCAGTCTTTCTATTATATACACTATGTAAAGACCGTACCAAGTAACACAACCACTGAATGCCAATGGTAGCCAGCTCTTGTGAACAGGAAAATTTCACTGATTTGATGAGATGAGAAAACATTACCTGCATGTGGTAAGTGAAACATATTTTCTGGGGTTACCTTCTTTTTCTGCACCTCTACTCTTCAGTAACTGTATTCTTAATGAGTAAGAACTCACTCAGCTCTAAAGTTATGTAAAGAGACTGTAAAAAAACCTGTTAGCTAATGCATTGGACAACACTCAGTTCTCAGTTGCCCAGTTCCTTACTATCCCATACAACTGAGTTATGGCAAGCCAAAATTTTATCCTGGTCTTGCAATGGCTTTTAAAGATCTTTAGTTGAACTAATTGGAATTAATGCTTGCCCCATACTGCATTTACTGAGATGCTCTAAGAGAACACAAGGTTTATATTTCCGTGATCATTCTGGCTCTTCCTCTTTCTCATTTGTTTTACCACATAGCAAAGCCCAGAAAATCACTTTGGTATTTACTTGGGATATTAGGTTGTTATGTATCCACAGTTCCGTTTTACAGAACCAGAAAGTACTGTAGTTTCCAACTGTTTCAGATCCTGCTAGTAAACCTTTTCCACAAGCTTGGATGCAAAATATAGTCCCAATTTAGAACTGTTCACTCAAAAGAAATATTTTGTTACATAATTCCAAGGCTGTATGCCTGAAATTTTAGATTACACTACCCAGACTTCAGAGTAAGAGGGGACATTTTTCCTACACAACAAATCTTCATTGTCTTCTCCAAAATTTCGAGCTTTTTTTCCTGAGGTCCCACTGTATTTTCACCCGAGCATTCTTTTCTAATTTTACATATTCCAGACACTTACTGTCTCCAGTGTGTCCCTTTAAGCTGACCAACACAGGCATTTATTGCTTCCTTTTAAAGTAAAAATGTTGCTGAGCAACCAACACAATCACCAAGTCATCACACACACACGTTAAAAAATACATAAAATATCATACTTGTATGCATTAATAAAGGAAAGTCTTTCCCACTCCATGAAGAAAGACTTAATCAGAAGTGACATATAAGACTAATTCTGAATAGCTTTTCTGCCCAGTCTCCAGTCAGGTGAGTACTGAACACAGAACAAAAGAGAGGGGAAAAAAGACAAATAAATTCACAGGCTTAATGACCATTCTCAGAGATATCTCAACAGAAAAATGAGAATATTTTTTCCTAATCTATCTTTAGTTGTGAGGCAGCCTCTACTTATTTGGGCCTTGGTCAACACAGGAAATATATTTTAACACATTAGTGGCTGATATACTGAAAAAGTATATGCGAAGGAAGAGCAGTTCGCTCAGGAAATGTTAGACAGTCACAGATCTTCCCGTGTGTATAAACTCATCCTTCATCAGACAATATATTTTATTTTTAAAAACATGTCAAAAATAAGCAGAATAAGACTTCAAACACAATTTACCTGCCTCACTGCAGTTAAAAATCCTTGAGGATTAAAAAATCCTGTCATCCAGAAACAGTTTGGTCGACTTTCAAATATCCACTTGTAAAACTGGTGGTTTCTTTCTAGAAGCTCAGTAAACCAGAAACCAAGTGTACTGGAAGGCCAAGATGCCTAAAAACAGTAAACGTGTTTTAAAATAACATACTGCTATCAAGAAAAGAGAACTCCTCCCATGGTAATAAACAATATCATATTAGCAAAGCATATTTGAAGATCATCTATCATACCTTAACTTTAATTTGATGCTTAAACTTTGCATCCCACTGAAATCTGAAGCAAATTCTTTCTCTGTTCAAATTCATGTCTACTGTTTCATTTACACATGCTTAATGCTCTCTGTGGTAATTGTCCATTTTATGACATTTTTGTAAGTTTAGATAGCTGTATAAACTAAGAAGAAAAATTTCATACATGTCTTTCTAATCCCAAGGTCAATATATCAAGATAACATGATTTCTGTAAAACTGTTATGCATTTTTATTCTTCTGAATAAAAGCTAAGGAAAACAGAACTTGGATTATGTGGAGATATAGTTGTGTTGTGAAGCATCTGTTTAGGTCTAGGTTTTGTACCATGAAAACTCTTTGTCAGTAGAAAAAAAACAAGGAAACAACAAAAAACCCTCCCCATTTTTCTTTCCATCAGTTGCCATTAACAGCTCTAATTGTCCTTGAAAACACTTTCTATGGGGAGAGGCTGAGAGCTGGGATTGTTTAACCTGGAGAAGAGAAGGCTCAAAGAAGATATTATGTTAATACCCCGTGTAGAGAATGGAAGAAGATGGACCCTAATCCTTGTCAGTAATATGAGAGAAGACAATGGGAACAAGACAAAATATCAGAAATTCTGTTTCAGCGTAAGGGGTTTTTTTTTGGTTGGCTGGTGGTTGCTGATTAGTTGAGTTTTACTGTGAAGGTGATCAAACAGTGGAATGGGTTGCACCTCTCTGATTCTGAAGACTCCTGGGAAACCTACTTTAACTGATTCTGCTTTCAGAAGTGGGATTAAACTAGACTGTCTCCATAGGTTCTTTCCAGCATCTACTATTCTGTAATTATGTGGCTATCAGTCAAACTCAAAGAACACTCATTTTGACCAAGGTGGACAGGCCACCACTATTTAACCCAGAAAAGGAACATATGTAAATTATATATGTTCAATAAATAGCACCAGTGTAGTCCACTAATGTGGGTGCTATTTTTTAAAATCCATCATCACATTTTAAATTACTCTCCTGTCTCTAGCTTTTTTATCTGGCCAATATGCAACAGACTGTTAAAATGGGAAATACCTGCATCCCCCACATTCATTTCAATTTCAGTAAATGAAAGAAGGCTTGATTTGACTATGTTTATTTTAGCACAAGATCTATTCCAGCAGTTGCACAGCTCTGGTTAACACTTCTGAAACACAGTTTGAAAAAAAGTGTTTACTGTAAGTCTAGCAGTTTAATCTAGTCTCTTCAGAAATAGGTTTTTTATTTCTTTCCATAACAAGTTATGTATACCTACTTTTTTCCAGCTAACAGGAATCCTTCCATCATACATGCAGTCTAAAGCATCCCTCAGATTTTCACTCATAACTATTGTCCCATCAATGGCAAGTTTTAGATCAGTCAGAGTGATTCTCACTAAAGAAATTACTTTCTGCATTTGTTCAATCTCCTGTCGCAAAAATATATGCATAGGTTCAAAAGGTCCCATGTTCTTCAGTTTTTCTTTTACCTGTAGGTAGAAAACCAAAGATCCTTCAAGAGAAGTGAAAAAACAAAGTTGCCTTTATGTCAAGGTTAGGCCACAATATGACCTTTAATACATAACATAATTCATTTAGGAACTTTAATGGTCAGTTTGGCACCTCCCTTGAGGGGAGAGAGAAAGATGGAATTTGTTCCAAGAGAAATCTATGGTGCTAAGACTGGCTATGTTTTTAGTCTAAGTCATGATTTAGTCTGTATCTCATTCTATGAGCTAATGCCATTTAAAGAGCTTGTAGGCTGTTTACCTTAGATCAAGGAATTCAGCTTTAATTCCAGCAAGCAGTTCCAAAGTTCTCTTTGCACAAACCAATCAAGAATAATTGCCCCAGCTACTTCAATGTAGTAGCAATGCCTGGGAACTATCACAACACCAGGCAGCCTTGCATCTAACCAAACTTACAGGTAAAATTTTAATCAAAAGTATAAAACTGACAAGTAAACAACTGCATGAACATAACTAGAAATTTTATAGTATCAACAACCTCATTTAAAAGTTGATGATCCTACCTCCCCCATAGTGCAAATGACAATTTAAGCATTAATGGATTTAATATTTTTTAAAAAGCCCTCACAAACGCACTTCAGCACACATTTAATGATTTCATTATAAACATTAATGGTTTGGTCACACTTCTTCAAAATGGGAAGTATTGCCTGTATGAATGAATTCAAGTATGCTTTTAGAAAAGTTGTTGGTTTGGGGGTTTTTTAATCCATAAAAGGCAAGACGGAGCAAATGTTTTTGCCAGTATTTCATTAACTCACTTCAAATGGTACATAATCAGCAGGAAGTTTTTCCAGCATATCATCAGCCAGTCTGGCTACAACTGCCTCTCGAGTTTCACCTCCTCCACCAGAGCTATCTTTAGGCTGAATACTGAGGATGGTGTCCAATACATCTTTGGAAACTTTACTTTGGTAGGTGATATCCGCATTGGGGTGCAAACCAAACACCTCTGGTGTATCATAAGCAGGAAGGTTCTACATAGTAAAATATAAAAAGAGTACCACTGGAGGTTTAGAAACAAATCATTAAGAAAAAAAACACCAAAAAAGCCACCAAAAAAACACCAACACAAACCAAAACCAAATCAAAGATAGAAAAAAAACCCTCGATTACTGTAAAGTAAGAAGCTAGATTTCTTCAAATAGTCTTAGGCCAAATAACTTGCTGTGGCCTGTTTGTCATGTCGCAGCCCAAATCACACCAAAAAAATAGAGTTTTAATATCTATGTGCTATTTTAATAGTAAACTTGTACTCTCATATGTCTAAACCTTTTATTTCCAAGAGGTTGTACGCAATGTCTGGACTCCATTCTTTGCCCTCTTTAATGACTTTGGGCCTTTAGGTACGTCCCATAAGAAAACCGCATGAAAAAGAAAATATATATTGCTATCGTGAAGATGATAACACTGATAACAATAATTAGTTGTCACTAATAGATATGCAGACTACTAGAAATCAGTAAAAATAATCTGTGAATAAAAAACAAAATACAGGTACTCAGAAAAAAAGAAAAATTATAAGGAATCAGGAACTTATGAGAAACAAACAATTAGCTCTCATTTACCAACCTGTATGTACTGAAGGTATTGATCCACCATAGTACATTTGGGTATGCTGTAACCTTTGTAGAAGCTGAATTCAGGACTGAATGTATTTTCACTGAACCAAACCTTTACAAAGGTGTTCATGAGTCTTTTGTCAAAGTCATCTGTCACACGACCACCGTACTGGATCTCCCCTATCATGTAACAAACAGTACTCCAGGAGATCCCCTAAAACCAAGCAGAAAGCAGTGACTTTAGCTAATCCTTTTCTCATTTACTCTAGATCTGCCTTAGTAAAAACAGCTGATGTACCATGTCTGTCCCATTTGGAAGAAAATTATTTTCCTATTACTCTTTTTTTTATTATAGGCTTGCATTCCCAGAACACCTGCAAGGATTTCTCAAAATATAATTCATTGATAACAAATTCAACAGCATCTTGAAGACAGCAAGAAAGTTACAGGTATATTTGAATCCTCCTTTCCCTTAAAATGCCAACTGCAAATTGCCCTGCCACAGACCTCTCTGTATGACAACAGACCATATGGAAGTGAGAAACGTAGGATAAATTCTTGCACAGTTATTTAAAGCCACTTTTCATTTCTTCATGCTGTAAAGATAGGTTGGAAATAATAATAATCTTATTATTTGTACTCAAAATAGAATTAAAAAAAAGAGTATTTTAAATACAGTCATCCATTTTTAAATAATTGACTTAATTAGAATTGAAAAAAAGGTCTGTACTTCTAAGGTTTATATTTTTGAGATGGCTGGGAAGGCTTTTTTTTCTTAATGTACAGGTTAATACAGAAATTAAACACGCACTGGATTAGAAGTCTAAGTCTGCTGCTGTAGAGACAGGTATACCTGAAATATTGAATTTTTGTGGAAAAAACAATAAGTTAAAACCATTCTTGTAGTTCAGTTATTAGGAAGCCTTTACATACATTCCACTACTAGAAAGATCCATCACCTTAATCCACCTTCCCCACAAAATCATTAATTACCTTCTTGGTATCCATGCGATTCAAGTGATTTTGAACGAACTGCACAGTAGCATTGAAATCAGCTTGATTAAACTCATAGGGTATATTCCAACCCAGAGATCCAAACTTGCGCCTTTCTTGAACGGTGGAGTGTAGAAAGGCTACAGCATACAAGAGTGGTTTCCATTGCACCATTTTACTGGCATCTAATAAATCCTGGCTGACACCTATTGATTGCAAACGGGCTTCATGAGAATCACAGTAATCGTCTTTTTCAAAACTACTTCAAATCAGTGCTAAAATATCACTCTAGAGATATTCACTTGGCTTTCTGCATCTCCCAAGGGTAAATTATTGTCCCACAAAGTGTTCTGTGCTGGAGACGTTTTATAGCATGTTATTAAGTTGCTCAAATTAAAAGAGTAAACTTCAGGGGGAAAAAAACTCACAATTTACTAATAGCTGAATTCACATCAAGTTGCTTTCTGCACAGAATCTTTGTCCTTTATTTAATGTAGTGAAGAGAGCACTTGATAGCCAACAAGATAAATGTGTCATTTTTCTCCCAAAAGACAGAAGATTAAAAATTCAAACACTTTGAACTGAGATATTAGAAGCCAGAATGTGAGAAAAGAAAGGTATTTCCTTTTTTGCTGTCCAATTAGTTCTGGAAACAGAACTTCAGCATACCTTCTCTTCTTTTTAATTTTCAAAACAAAAACCAAGATGTGTCCTGGCATCACTGTGATCAGTTCCTCATACTATCTTACACCTACTACCAGTTTAACATGACCACACAATAGCATCACAGTCCAAGCATTAATTTTAAATCATTGCCATTCTAGCACTCACCACTGTATGTTCGCTTTAGTCCAGCTCTGAGCCCTTGTGGTGGTTCATTGGTAAACTTAATCGACATCTGAAGAAGGGTGATGGGGAACTGTTTGTGAATGTCAGTTGTCATCCACAGTCGAAAGCTTTCATGTACAGTCTCTGTCTCTATTACAGTGTCCATCAACTCATCCAGAAAGTCAAGTCCAAGGTGGCAGTTTTGCAGAAGTGCCCAACCTCCCTAGTTTAAAACAACAGAATATAAAAAGTTATCAACATTGTTCACAAACTGAAGTCACTCCTTGAGGAGAGCTAAGTTGTGGGCTGTTTCTTCTGAAGGTGGTGTTAGTTCTTTTGGTTTTTTCACCTGAACAAATGGTCCTAACTTTTCTCATCTGGTCTTTTTAAGTAGTCTCTACCTTTTCCATTTCAATACATTTAAAACATACGTCATCATGACTACAGTGCTGATAGAAACTGATAAATTTTGGCTTACATAAGGGAGCTCAGGAGTAGCTCCATAGAGCAAGCTGCTAAACCTTGTTCCTCCCAAGGGTCCTAGGCTTGGAAAATAACCAAATAAGCATACTTAATTAATCTATTGCTACCAATCAATAGATGTCAAACTTTCTTATATGAATTACCGTATTTCATTATAGACATCTTATATACCTCATCACCAAGAGGTCTTGTAAGACAGTGAGGGAAAGTAACTGCATTTCTCTTAACTAAACAAAAGGTGCTCCTTTCCCCTATTTTTGAATGAGTTTCTTCTCATTTGATCTGCTAATTAGTTCCTTATAAGAAGGTATCAAACAAGAATCTGAAGCAAAAGTCAGACTAAAACAGGTTATAAGAAGAAGCTCATTGCACAGAGAAGCAAGAAGCTCAATCTTTTCACTTCAGCAGGCATAGCAATATTATCACCTGATGCTCAAAGCATGCCAAATTGGAACATCTCACCTTTCTCATACAGATTGTTTTGTTCTTTAATTCCTCTTCCTGTAAAATGCCTGTGCTACCAGATTGTCCCTCCCAAGTCCAAATTCAGACTACAGCAATACAAAATATTTTGCTATACAACCTTGTTTTTCTCAAGTTTATGTAACTATCAATATCATATTTGGAATGCATTTTCTTCATTTAGCAAAATACATCTATATTACTAAAAATAAAAAACTGAAAAAATAACATGAAATGCCTACAGGAGAATATTTCCTGGTGATGTAACCAAAAAAAAAAATCAATTCAGCTATGTTCATCAGTCAGCAATCTATTACAAAAACTCCATTTCATATGAAAAGCACTCCATTTTCAATGAAAAACATCTGCACAGCATCAAAATGCTTGTTTATGGCAAATTGAAGGACTGTGAAAAGACAGTTCTCTTGCTTAGGACACTTATATAAATAAATATAAGGGTTTGCATCAGCATTAACTACCCACCAAACAACATCATCTCATGACAGGATTTTTATTTCTAAGTGTTTAATTCAGAGAGAAAAACGTTCAGATTTTTGTCACTTACATGAGCCATTGTCTGTTGTAGAAGTTTACGAGCATGGATTCCTTGCCCCTGGCCCATGGAAACACAATATGTTTCTGTCTTCAGTCTTTTTCCCAAAGCAATAATTGAGTCCGTAGGATCAGAACCCATGGAAAGAAAGCATATGAGAGGAGTACGTGGATCTGACTCTTCCCATGTTTTCTCCAAGTCCAAGATGACTCCCTCTGCGTATTTCTCCCCCATAGTGTCAGTGATATATTTTCTTGCCTATATTGAAAAGGGTAAATTTAACTTGTGACCTAACCATTTAATACTGTTTTCTTCTCAGTGTGAGTACAACCAATAAGTCAACCGAAGACCAAAGGCTGCAAAAAATTTATATCAGAAATATAAATATGCAACAAGTTTATTTTTACATGTCAACATGTCATTCTGTCTTTGAAGGTATTATTTCTTATAGCCTTATAAGACCAGTAAAATTTTTTTAAATAATTATTATATTGCATATATCTGTATGTATTGTTATATATAATACCTATAATTAGAGTATAATAAAAATAATAACCTCTCTAAAACTTTAGAAAAGTTTTCATGGTTTAAAGATGAAATCTCCATTAGATAGTGTTACTCCTAGCCTTAAAATCTAGAAAAAGAGGAGGAAAGGATTAAAGACAGGCTTCAAAGTTCTTAGGCCTTTCCCACCTTAACAGTTAAACAAACAATGAATTAACAGTACTAATTATTAAAATAACTATCACTAAGTAGAAGATCTAGAAGAACAGGTGACAACCATCTCTTTTATCTCTTCTTTATTTATCTTTAAAAAATCTAGATTATTGTTCTTTTTCACAAAGAAATAGAAAATGCTCTTTCAAACAGTCTGAGATGATCTTTCTTGTACTCTTTCCCACCACAAAGCTTTTGTCTTAGATAAATCTTCTCCTTCATACCTCTGGGTTATTTCTCAGACACAAAAGACATTCAGCGTTAAACATTTGATAAACTATCAGTTTTCATAAAACCATTGAAAGTTTACATTGCCCCATTAACAGTAAGGGAACTAATTTTGCATGATGAGTTTTGAGTTTCGAGTTTCAGGCACATAGCACATATCATAGAGATATTCTTTATACAGTACTGCTTAACCTATTGACTGCAGTTGCACCATTAACTGCTGAGATTTTTTCTGAATCCAATCACGATGTCTAAAGATGTGTATATAAAATTAATACCCCACTTTTAGTGATGTATTCCAATTTCAGTAAATTGTCATTAATTTCTCTGAATTGTCAGCAATTTTATAATTTTTTGTTCTTTTGCAGTGGAGAAGAACATAAAGATTAAAAACAGGCTCCTAGAAGCTGATTTTTGCTTAAAAATGGTCTATTTAATAAACTTCAATTTTATACTTTTCTTAAAAAATGGCTTTAAATTGAGAGCTTTGAACAGACTTTATTATAGATTTTCCTAAAGTGGGTCTAATTCTTCCATGCAAGAAATAGTTCCTCAATTATATTGTTTTCAATTTTCTTTTCTTTCAGTCAACTGAGTTCATTAAAATACTTACTTCAGCCTAACGTGGGGACAATTCTAAAATTCCAGTGAGTAAGCAAGGACAGCTAAAAGCACCCTTCTGAACTGATAAAGCAGATCTGGATAATCACATATGATTTGAGTAGAAATCACCACAGTGACATCATTGGATAATATTTGTTCAATATATTGCAATAATTTTGCTATCACTGCACTTGTAACAAGTATATAAATGGTCTGAAAAGAATTTCAGAAAATACAACATAAAGGTCCATTGCAAAAAGGTGTTTAGCATTACATAAAATAGTACTAAACTGCAATCTGCAAACTATCATTCTAGTGATACCTAAATAGACCCTGCAAGCTATATAAATATACCTGAGCTATGGTCCTGTCAGGACACCAAGATCTGATAAGAAGAAGATGTCTGAAGCAGTCCAGAGATTGACCATAGCCACTAGGAACCAATTCTTCTTCGGGATTTTTACTATCAAACCAGATTTTCCATTGTTTCTCTTCTCTGGAAATCTGCAATTATACCATCAAAGAAGCAAACATCACTAAGCAGACAGGTTATATTTGCACGGCCACTAGGTCACAAACTTTTAATAAGAGTCAGAGACATGTAATCCACACACAGGCATTTGTTTAGCAATATTAGTCCACAGATTTAATAAGGCTATTAAAAATTATAGGATAAACTTTCAGATTTTAAGTATGGAATTGTAGAATGCAACAACACCCTTGTGTGTTCATATTCTGAAAACAGGAGCTACTAATCAATATTTTCTATTATAGCTTTGTCAGAACATGAATAGCTAGGCACGGACACAGATTTGAGAACAGCAAATACATAATTGCTCCCCACATGAACATACAGAAAGTTTTCTTCACCTATACCAAATGCTATTTACCATTAGCTACAATACACTTAGTGTCTGATAAGACTATTCATACAAGTATTGAATTTACTGAACTCCCTTTCCCAAACTTTTACTCCATGTAACCACAGAAACATTGGAAGGAGCATCATAAAACATAGTGTAAGAAAGCACAACAGGGATGCAAGAAAATCTAACAACCAGAATAAGATTGAAGTTGCAATATGTGAATTGAATAATGGCAAGTTGAATCCCAATCTGAAAATATTGTAATAATATAAAGTGTGAACAATCTATACTCTTCTTATTTTCCTGGAGGGTACTGAGTCTTTAATTCAGCATAGGTTGCTAAGCAGTCAGGGCCACAACTGCAGCTCTCTGCTGTCGGTTCTGTTTCTTCTCTATAAAATAAACCAGTTTCCCACCACATGGCTTGATCTCTACCAGACAATTGCTTGTTAAACAAGAGATCAATTTTAAAAAGCTCTTGCGTACTTGATCAAGAATATCTGAAAACTGTTTAAACTTGCTGAGCTCCACCAAGTTCAACCAAGTCATATCCAGAATCCATTTAGCTGGCTTAGGAGGACAAGCTTTAAGGTCTAGGGAAGCACCACCTGCAAGAAATTGAAATTAGTTATAATTAGTTGGAGAGACAAAGAAAAATAAAAAAAATAAAAGGGAAAAAATTAATATAAGAATCCAGTTTTTAAATCATGATGTAACAGGAGTTTTCTACCTTACAAAACCATGCCATATTTAATTAAACTGAGTTTGCAATTTGGTTGGTTGATGGTTTTTGTTTGTTTTTTTTTTATTATGTACCTTAAACCGAAGCCTTAACCAATTTCTGTTTTGAGGCTTTACTGGTTTTCTTGTGCAATGTGCTTGGAAATAAATCCTTTTTGGGAAAAGATATTCTGAAGATTCGGTATGGAAAAATTCACACATAGAATCCATAGGTAAATGTTGCTTGGAGAATCTTGGAAAAGTAATACAAAATGGATCCAAACTTTCAAGTGAACTCAGTGCTTGCATACAATTAAGACCAAAGCCATGAACTTGTCACATTCAGCTACAACTCTGATATTCTTTTAAACTTAGTATCATTTTCTGTTCCTATTTGCTGCACTTACTAAAGAGACTATAATATGTTCGGTACAATAATAATTTTTCTAATTTAAACACATACCTGATGGTATTTGAGCAGCAGATATAAAAGACACTTAACAATATTCTTTTTAAATTCTCACGATTCCAAAGGCATATTCATTAATATTCAGTGTGCTGCTATAAATTAGAACTACCATACAGTGTTGTCTGTCACCAGATAAGAATGATAAGCATGTATTCTTACAATTGACTGGTTTCTCATGTGCAAAAGGAAGGAGCATGCTAGCTAGGAGATACAAATACATAAATTTTCTACAATAAAAACATGCTCTCCTTAAAATTTATTCATTTTTCCAACCTTTAATAAGTGTCAGAAATTCTTCGTGCTTCACTCTGTTTCTGTGTATATCAATCTTCAAAGTAAGCAGTAGTGTGAAAAGAAATTTGTGCTCCTCATAGAGCCCTTGGGCAGTATATTTGAATACTTCATATGTCATATGTTCAATAATATTAGTAACCCTCTTGCTGGTTATAGGGCTCCTGGTAGACCTGTTGGAAGAAAGGTCTGCAGTTGAATATTGATTTGCTTAGGCTTTACAAAAGGGAACACTATGCAAAAGGAAAAAAGCCATAGTTCAGTATTTTGAAAACACGAAAAATAATGGATCACAAACACAGAATATCAGACAGCAAGCTAGCAACAACTTTCAGATTGAAGGAGCAACAACAACAAAAAAATCCTTTCTAATCAAGCCTTTTTGCCCAGCTGAAAATCAGTGCAGTATAATGGTTTTTAATTATCTAATGGCAAATTTTGAAGGACTGTAAGTACATTAGAAGGTTCTTTGCCTTGCTAACTGACAAAATTTTATAGGTATTTAAGCTGACAATTCCTGGTCAAGACTGTAAGAAGCAACAGTCTTCTTTCTGATATTAGTTTACAGTAAATCTTTACTGTACTACAGGCACCTCCAGGACTGGGTAAATACAAATGATCCTTATTGTTAGCTAAAATACCTGGCTAGGGAGCGGTCAAAAAGTCCCAGAAACTGCCGAAGCGATGTCTGATACATGACATTGACCATGCTCATCTCAGTGATAAGGAAGTACAAGATGCTACCTCGAGTTGCAACTGAAGAACAGGAAACAAAAATGTGTTCAAAGTAGAAACGCAGAGAAGAAAACATTAACTTTTTAAAACATGTACAGTGAGCTTAACACTAATGATATGTGAAGATCCTTGAGTTTCTCCATTTTTACTGCCAGAAGAATAATAAGATCATTCATTTAATCCTCATTTATACATCAGAAAAAAAAGATATTTGCTGTAATTAATGCATACTATGTAAAGCCCAGTTTCCAAATATGAGCATATCTGGAGAGCAGCTCAGTAGCACACTGCAATATTGAAATCATCAGTAGCACATATAAAAATTATGGCTGTTTGAAATACTGTTTAAGTATCCAAACAAATTTCTCTTTACAGAGTTTTACAAGAGTCATATAAAAGTCAAATGAACTATATTGATTTAACTTACCCAGCACTGATTTAACTCCTTTGCAGTAGTCGTTCAGTTTTAAACACAAAGGTTTTACAATATCTGCAATGCTTTCTGGTACACTAACTGTACCATTTTACACATTTCCTAGAATGTAGGCAATTACAGAGAGCTATTTTTTCCCTGTTTTTTTCACATTTTTACCTGTCAGTTAAAAGTCAAAAGACTCATGAAATGTGCTGACTATAACCACCTACGGAAAAATGATGAAGCATTTATCAGAACAGATATAGAGTGTTTAATGTTATATTGGCCCTGTAAAAGAATGTCAACATGTTGAACTCAAACATATACTTACCTAAACACCCTAATGACTGAAACACTTTGTTTATAGAGCGATGGGAAGTCTACAAAGAGAACAGTTCACTCAATTTTATAAATTCCACATGAGGCATAACACTGACTATTTTCTTCATTATAGCTCAATTTGACATCTCCTAGATACACTTTACTTACAGGAAAACACGGATCTCTCCCAATAATTTTGATCTTCCTGATCTTATCATACTATTTCTCCTACTCTTAGTATTGATGATTTTAATGATAACCATATGTCTAGCCATTTGTCTTCCATCGCTACCTTCACTCACCAGGTCTGTACTCTTCACGGGCTGAATTGATCTGTACTTCAGTTTCAGCTGAAGTTTGCAGTTTCTGTGTTACTTCTTCAGCAGTCTTCTTAGTGTTGCTCAATACAATTAGTAGACTCTCATCATCTGCCAGAGAACTCTTAGTGCTTGTAAGACGAAACAAAAGGTTGTCTTCTAGGTCCTTAATCCTCCTTTTGTTTATAGTCACATCTTCAATAAGATCAGTTCTTTCTTTCTCTAATTCCTATTGGATTACATGGTAATATTTGGGAAACAGAAGAGCAATCAAAAACAAAAATAATACATTTAGCTTAAAAAATACTGATCTTACTAAAACAGTGTAGGGCAAGACTAGATGCATTAAACTAGGGGAAAAATTACAGTGGTATTTCTGACACAAGATCTATTGCCAGGTTCTGGACCTGCTGCATAAGTAGGCATTAACAAATCATTTCTACAAATATTATGGAAGATGCTCATATCGTGCCCTAAAAAAAGTTCAGAATAGTAATTGTTCTTCTTCTCTTTCTGTTTCAGAAAAGAAATGCAAACACCATTTCAGGCATAGGGTTTTATTTCCCTCCATGTAATCTCATCCTCATTTATGCCTTATTTTGCAATAACCATATTGAAAATTTAGTCTCAATGGCCACCCTTAGCTATCAAATCAAGCACCAAATATTTCAAGAAGTGCCAATACTCCTCCATCAAACAGGGATAATTTCAGCCTCGCACTAAAATGCTTCATTAATTAAGAAAGTATGTAGAACTTGAGTTACTTCACTATATGTATTTATTTTATATTTTTAGTAATACAGTCTGGGTGGTTTATGTACCTAGTTTCTTTTCCAGTGTCCAAATATAGACGACAGGTAACTTAATCAAGAGTTTTACATTAAAAAACCAACTATTTCAAATCTCTAGAAAAATATTTTTCAGAGAAAATAGTCCTTTCAGTTAATTCTTAAAATTAAACTTTAAAATCTTTATACAAATTAGTGCCTCAGACCTCTACTGAAATATTACAAAATGTTTCAATATGTTGAAGTAAAATGAAAGAAAAGGGAGAGGATGGGTTAAGAGTTTTTCATAAGATAAGGTTAATATGTATCTAATGAATGAACAGTTAGTGAGCAAGTTGGTAGGAATATTTGCTTTGTATAGAGAAGTACTTCATGAAGTTTAAAAAAGGTCTGGTGAATAATTTTAACAGTGTCTCTCCAAACTTGGAAGTTCCATGTTCACTCCATAATCGCCAAGTCCATTTCCACATTGCTTACTGGTTGCTAATATTCCAAAGAAACAGGGACAGCACTAAGAAATACACCTCTCATGTAGCACTAGAGACATAATGGACCTGAGCCCTTAGCGAAGCTTAAGGAAAGGTTTTACTCTCCCATTTGAGTAGTCTTCATTTATGCAGATTTGAAAAACTGTTACAGCTTTTGAAATTGCTTTTTTTGTTTTTCCACATTCTAAACTTCTGGTCTTCTCACCCTACATTCTCCTCCTACATTCCCAAAGTAAGCATTTATTTCTTTTAAAGAATGCCCTTTTACCTTAGAAAGGAAATTAAGAAAAATCATCTTATGATTATAAGATTTAGAGGGTTTTTTTGGTGTATTGAAACATCATAACCATCATCAGGTAGAAAATATTTCGTGGGGTAATCATTATAGAATTATGCAAGTGCAACATAACTTAGTAGATATGCTTACTTAGTCAAAAGATTCTGACAAAAACTGATGAAAATAGACAAGAAAACTACAGTTATCTGCATTTCAACCAACTGACACTTCACGGAACTAAAGAAAAACAAGTAACAGTGTCAGGAAGCTTTCATTTTTTCATGCAAGTTTGATGAAGTAGAAACATTGTTTTAAAAGAATAACACTAAAATAAAGTAAGCAACCAATTAAATATAATAATTAACATACTGAGCCAAATTAAACTTCATGTTTTTCTGTGTTCAGTTTAAAAAGTTAAACATACTTTAGAGTTCAATGCATTATAAAAACAGAAAGCTATTCTCCTCACAAGAAGAGCCTGAGAAACAACTTGGAAACAGTTACCAAACTAAAGGGAAGTAACCCTAGATAAAAACCTTAGTGAAAAAAATCCATCTATTAAGCTCTTAAAATGCTTTTTGCAGATCAAAAAGTGTACACAGTTGGAAGCTTTCTTCCTATCTTCAAAATTTTCCAGTCATAACACCAAGAATGCAGAAAAATGAGCCAAGTTACCATGTACATAAATTCAAGGAACTTGCACCAAAGAGGCTATTTCAAATCCAGTTTTATGGAATTCCTTTCACAAGCAGATGACATTTTACATACTGTACCAAAGAATGCTATTTCTTGTTAATATTCATAAAATATGAAAGCTGCTACATAGCTTAGATCATTCTGTCACAAAATGATTCTCAAGCACAAGAATTTGCATCAACTGTTCCTTAAAAAACTTGAGCCTTTTTCCAGCAAAAATCTTGATATATGAATGTGAAAATTCAAAAAGCCATAGAGTTCTTTCATATTATAACTCAAATAATCTGACTTATCTATGACACTAAATAAACAAGTTTTTTGTCAAATTACATAACAGCCAATATATCAAAATAATTATATCATTAAAATATCGTAAGTTATACTACATTCAGACATATATCAAATCTCTCAAATCCTATTATTCCAAGAAATATAGTAGAATCAAATTTATACAGCTATACCAGCTGTCCATTGGCCACCTTATGCTTCACTTGTATATTGCAATTGGTTTAACATTCTGGTGGAAAATAAGAAATCAGTACCAGCATTCTTATCAGTAAACAATTAATTCTGTGAGCTGTATGTGACAAAGATTCTACTAATGGGCATACCAGACAACGGAGAGTCAGACTTTGCAGAAACTTTAAATGACATGCTGTAAACACTCCTTTTGCTAGTTGCGGGTCTAAACCTCATTCATTCTAAGACCAGAACCATATAAGAGATAGTGGAATGGGAAGAAGGATAGAAATGTGCATGAAAAACCTTGAAGAACACTGATTTCAAATAAATAATCTTTTCTCTTTTTGGGACAGAAGTTCAACACATTCATTGTAACACTGGATATCACCGAGCAGTCATATGGCTCAAATCACTCAGCAAACTATATCACAGTAAAATAACTCCACCAGCCTCCTACCAAAGGGTACAAAAGGTTGTAAGAATCTAGACACTTAAGAGGGAAATCCCCAAATTCCCAAAGATGCATAATTAGACATCATAAAAAAGTATTTGGATGGTGGGATATGTTCAAACTGACCTCTCAGGAAACCTTGACCCATGAGGTGTATAAACAGAGGCCAAGAAAACTGTAAAGTAGTAAGTATACTCTGTGGAAGTCCCCCTGGCTATCAAGCGGTCCACTTGTCATTTATCTAGAGGAAATATCCCCAGGTGTTTTCAAACAAAACAGTAGAGAGTATAACACTCTGAGAAGCTGGTACAGAGTGCACCATATATCCACTTATTAGACATTCCCCCTCAGTGACAAAGAGGCCATTGAATAGTAGAATAATTTTAAGTTGGAAGGCACCTACAGAAATTAACTAGTTCAACCCCTGTTCAGATCGAAATAGCTCAGTTGCTCAGGGCAATGTCCAGGTGAATCTTGAACCCTTTCAAGAACTGAAACTCCACAAAATCCCTTGGTAATCTGTTCCTGGGTTTGACCACCCTCTATGTAATTATTTTTTCCTAATATCTAATCAGAATTCCCCGTGGTCCAACTTGAGCCTATTACTTCTCCATCTATTTTTTGGCTACCCTGAGAAAAGTCATGCTCCTTTTCTGTGTCCTCCACACAGCAAATGGCATTGACTGCAGGAAATTGATAAACTGACTGTCTCCTGGAGGAAAGTACCGTATTTCAAGGCCCAAGAAGTGCAGTTAGGAACAAGGCTTTGTGAATATACACATCACAGCGTGTTTTAGATAGACAGTGATAATTTCATTACATAGTGGGTTGACAAGCTGTCAGTGGTTGAAGAGAAGCTGATGGTGCAATGAAGCTGTCTGAGAAAAGACAGACCTTAACAGATTGAGTGTGATTTCTCTCATGAGATCTATCCACTGTTTCAAAATGAAATGCAACTACTCGACTTGAACAAGATGACTGAGGCTATTAACGAGAAAAATCTTACATTGGCGGGGCAGAGGGAGGTGTTGAGAGGGCAGAAGAACCTCAACAGATGCCACAATAAGGAAACAAAGACATTCCTGTCATTCCTCTGTTGTGAAGGTAAACTGGAACTATTGCCAAAATCTTAGTAGATACACAGTCATAGCTGCATAGTGTCTCATGACATCAACATTGCCTGACCTTATAGTTACAGGGATCAGCTGTTCACTAGTTTAAAAGATCAGCCTCCCTCCAGAGCTGCATGTTGATTGGGACTGGCATCCTGAACCTGGACTTTCTCGACTAATATATCTGCAATGTCAAAACAAGTAGGTAGCCCATTTTCCCTTGGAGCAAGGAAGTAACTAAGTCTGAATTTTTGCACTAGGTTATGTTGCTGTGATCTCCAGGGTGTGTAGACAGAAGAATATTAGTTTTGATTTCAGGCCCTTTTGCTTTCCACAGGCTGTTCTCATGAGGCAGGAAAAATAAGGTGATTATGTTACAGTTGCAACAATAAAGAGACAGGGAAACTTCCACATGAATGAGTCAATTGCTTCTGTGTCAGTTTTTAAACCATTGCAAATAGATTATATCAAGAATAATCACAATAGAGAGAGACAGAAAGTTACCTTGATATGAGAATAGAGAGTAATAAATTAAAATTAAAATAAAACATTCTACAGGTAACTATAAGAAGGACAGCCAGGAAAATAGATACAATCAACTCTTTTACCTTTTCCTCTGTGAGAATGACTCTGCCTAAGAGTTGATTTTCAAGACCTTTCATGGTTACAGTAAAGTCAATGATGGAGGTTCGAGCACTAATTTCAGGAGAGTAACACGGATTTGACAATTTTGTAGTAATGTAAAGCCTGAAGCCATTCATAACATTTATTTCCTTATCACCAACTTTCACCTTGAGAAAAATATTAAAAAGAAGTCTTGAAATATCAAGAACCAATACATGTTCTTTCAGATACTGCATATAGGAAAAAAGATTACATTTTTCTGCTTAAAGGCATAAAAATCCAGTTTTAAATCATATATCTGATGCAAACAATTTGTTGAGAATAGAGAAGGACCACTTTAAATGGCCCGTTCACAGATTATTTCAACTTTTAAAAACTGTCATAAGCAAAGGAATAAGGAACTCTATACATTAAATATATTAAGCATTTGTGAACTTAAACCCTACCTTTTTTTTTTTTTCTTGTATTAGCATTAATCAAGTTTAAATGAGTTTAATTTTTTATAGTCCTAAATTTATCAGGAGTTATTTTGCTAAGGAGAATGATATGGGGAGGGGAAGGGAGGAAAGGGAAAATTCCACGTTTGCTCTTTTGTCTTACTTTTACCTTGTTGGCTGAACCTGTTTTAATGATGTTTCTTTCCAGAACATTATCAAGTGCTGGGTCAAGCTCTTCTCCAACATCTTCTACTAAAAGAGGCCTTCCCAAAGAAAGGCTGTCTTCTAAGTGGTTTCTAAAATACTTGTGATTCAAAGAAGTGATCTAAAAACACAGATGCAATATCTTATGCCCATTTACCAAGCTTTTTGTTAGTTTTATATTTATAAATTATTTCATTTTCTTTAAATTGCTGCCAAAAACAATGATCCTGTGAGTAGACTAGTATTAAGGCAAAGATTGTGACCACAAGAAAAGGTAACATCAGCATACCCTATTGCCAAATCTCAAGGAATACAAAGTTCTATTTTTCATCGGCAAAAGTAGAAGCAAAGCAGCACTGAGCACTTTCAGTTTTGATACCCTGTGAGTGCAACTACCCAAGAATTTCACAGGAAAACTCACAGGAACCTTTTAGCACCTTCAATTTTATCTTGGATAACATCTCCAAGTCAAACTGCAGCAGGGTCAATTCCAAGATAAGTGCTCTTCTGGGGTTTTTTCACCCTTGAAAATTAGAGGTTTACATAGAACAGGATCTTAAATAGTCTTTGACTTAAAAAGTAGCTCCCAGTATAACTGTGATTTTCAACATGCTCAAAAAGCACATTCAGCTTAGACTTTAATAAAGCTATAAACATAATAGTCATTTTTAACATAACTAAGCAAACATTAAAGGTTTCCACACCTAGGTAACAATCAACATGAAAGTGGTAGCAATATTCTCAGAGCCAGTCTATTATCACACCTCAGACTACTTTTTATGGCTTCCAGGGATTTTTCTTTTTAAAGCTGGTTTATTGGTATAATCATAGTTGTAGCCAGTAAGGACTTTCTCATATTTTCTTGTTTGCATTGAATTTGTGTATCTTGGCTCTGTACATTCTAGCAGTACGTCTTCCCTATATATTTGCAGAGAACTTAGCTCCTGACATCCATACTAAGACAACAGAAATTAACAATAATTTCTGATTAAAGGATGAACAAAATCATGCTGTGAATCTTCATTTATAAACACTTACATGCAATTGTATTAATCAACTAGTGGGTTTTTTCTTAACACTTATATTATTCTGAAAATATGCTTATTATCAGACATTGCCCATCTGGCCTCTTTTGCAACAATTTATGTTTCATTAAAATAAATTCATTAAACAAATGAAGTCATTGGTGCTAAAGGATACACTTCCACATCTAGCCAAATCTCAAATCTACTAAAATATACCTGAGATATTCTTTATATTCAAACCAGGCTTTTTATATAAATGGCATTTCCTAAGCATTATGTTAATCACTGAATTGTAATGCTTTGTAAATTAAGAGTTTTTAGGGATTATGAAAGCACAAGCACTTCTATTACCTGAAGGTCATTTCTGCCTTCCTTATTTTTAATCCAGATTTTACCCTGTGCCTGTGGATCAATTAATAAAGGATAACGAGATGCTTTAGTGACAATGATTCCATTCTCTATGGATAAGTCATCATTTGGCAATCCTTGCAGGTTCCATTCACTGATAGTTGGAGCATCAGTCAACATTTCTATGAGGTTCAAGTTGTTACGAAAAGGAATTTTTCGGCTTTTCATTTCCTTTTGCCAGTCATTTAACAGCAGACTGCGGAACTCTTGGTTAAAAGGACCAGAATAGGACAGAAAAGCTGTAGCCAAAAGTACATCACCTCAAAGAGAAAAAGGAGGGGGGAAAAAAACAAAGCATTGCAACTTTGCCAATTCTATTAATAAACAATGTGTTTCCTTCAATAGCTGCTACACATTTTGGCTAGTAACTGACAAACACACTTTGATCCGTAAAGAAGGCAAACCAGTCTTTTTCCCAAGGCTCATTGCATGGCATGACAATGCTACATTTCAGTAGAGGCCACATTTACTTTGCTCTTACAATGCATTTGGAGGAATCAAGAGATCAGCATCTGGCAGCTCACCAAGGCCAACTCAGCACATGTAACATATTCCAAACACCAGATCCTGCATAAGCATGACATGGCAGAATGAACTTACTCATAAACTTTAAATTCCATCATTTCCTTGTGCAATCATGAGAACAGGCTTAAACGGTATTTGGGGGGTGGGGGAGAAGAACCCCTTATAAGTACTAATTCAATTAAATTATTGTAAATCAATTAGGAGTACTAGTAATAAAAACTGTCACAGACATCATTGTGGAGGTATTAACTGTGACAACTTTCAGTCTTCTGTTCAGGTTCAAAATTTTCCCCCTAAATTTGATGACACCATAGTTTGAGGGGGTTTCGTGCCTCTGAAATAAGAATGCAAGATTTAAACTGGAGAAGATATACTTCTATACTCAGCCCTAAAACTTTTTGGACACTTTCAAGTTATCTATAAAAGAAATAGGATGAATTTTTGGGGAAGGTATCCCACATTTTTAATAAGTCAATACACATATACGTATTATACCAGCAAATAAAATACAACCTATTTGCTATAATACAACCTATACAGTGATATCTGCTTTTTGGAGCCTTTCAAGGTAAAAGTCAGAGAAGAAACTTCAGCCCACAGTAAATGATGAGATAAATTTAATTTATTGATTTGTTTATTATGTTTGATTATGTCGATTAATGAACAAATTATTTATTACAAAGTACTTTAGTTTACAAGTGCAAATTAAAAAAATTATGATGATCTTCTAAGAAGCAAATTTTTATGAACATTAGTAACTGCAGTTAAAAATATTGATTTCTACATATAAATGTCAGTGCCTGACTATCAGTCTTCCTGTCCTCTATATATATTCTCAATTATACACATTTTATTGGCACTTGCTAACATATCACTCTCTTTGGACTGTTGCCTACAAACACCCGTCAAATTAAACCATTAGTGTCCCAGATATGTCCCACCATATTCACGTCCATTATCTTTTCTTTTTAAGTATGAACTTTAGCCTTACATTTATTTTTCACCTAACAGTGCTTTAGCAAAGGAATCAAAACAATTACCCTCATGTTTGAGACAGGGATCTAAGATACAATGAAAAGTATGACATTTCAAATGTTCTCAGTTTCACTACCCATTACAACTCAAGCAGCTTGCTTCCAAGTTCAAAGGTGTGGATAAAAACTTACCAACTAGCCTCTTGGTTTGCATGGCAAATTCTTTACTCTGTTCTGTCCACCTCTCTTTTTCACCTCCTAAACCACTTATAAGACTTGAGGCAGTTTGCATTTTATGTCGGCAACGCTCAGCATCTTCCAGCAAAGTCTAGAGAAAACCATACACCGAGAGAAATTGTTTACAGTCATATATCTGATAGGCCAGAAAAATCTTTACATCTTATTACACCAGTAGATAAACAACAGCTTAGAAATATATTCTCAAACATCTCTATCACCATGCAGAGTAGGGAAAGTGAGACGAAAAAAATATATCAGGACAAGCTATAAACATCTGTCAGAAACTTGATGCAATATTTCTTTTTAATATTTCTGTTCTTAACTTTCTTTTTGGTGTAGTTGTTGAAGAGCATGCAAATTTCCTGATACTTATTAATTCTGGGGAATTCTACCCAGAATTTCAAATACATTATACATATAGCATACATGAAACTTGAAGTTACAGTAGTAGGCACTAAATAAAGAATACAAATAAAATAGTTTTTGATGGGTGGAAGGGAAGAGGGGATAGGATCAGAGGAAAGGAGAGAGATGGAAGCCAAAGAGGCAGTATTCAAATACTATCTGTCTCTTATCCACTGTCCATCAACATCTTTTTCAAGGAATAATAGTGAAATTGAAAGAACACGTTAAGTGTTCCTTAAAGTAAGGGTAGAAACTTCTTTTCTGTGAAGAGCAGTTCACCTGTTTTTCTCTCATTGCATTTTCATACTCTGCCTGCACAATATTTAATTCTTCTTGCTTGGCTCCCAGTTCCTCTTGAGCTTTCTGCAGATCCAGCATAGCACTGGTTAGGCGTTTCTCCTGAATTGCTAAATTAGCCTACAGAGCATAAAAACATAAAAGTGCATTCATACACAGAGAATTTTAAAGCATTTGCTATATTATATTTCAGAAAGTTTTCCTGTACTACATTTCCAAATCAAACTCTTCAGTAGAGATTTCACCACTCAGTAAAACCTTTTATTTGAATTTTACAACAAACTAAATTCTTATTTCAGATAGTTGCACTTAAGCAGTTGGTTTAATGTCAATTAGAAAAGAAATAATTAAAAATACTTCTGGGAATGCCAGTCATCCTTCACCTGACACAAAAGTTAGTCTGACATGGCTTGCAGAAGAGAATGATACCGCTAGAAGCCTACTTGATTTGTCCAACCAATATGCTATATCTAAATACAAAACTTGCTCCCCACTCAACCATTTCTATTATAAATACAAGCTATTCTCTGTTAAACATGCTTGACTCTGTTTTATTCTCTACATAACACGGATGAAGAGTCTCTGTATAATCTTCTTATGAACTGAGATCTAGAGTACTAAAAGAACCAAATCTCGAGGCTTTTTTCTACTTAATTCTAAATTAAGGTAGAGAAATTGCAGTAGTGTATTTAACTAGACGACAGATGTTTTAACCCCATTCAGGAGGAGTCCAGAGGCATAAAACCGCACCATCTCTTTCATAATTTTGACAACTTACAAGTGGAAGTACATTTGAAATATATTTTATTGTGGAATTGCAGTGTTTGAGATAAATTTCTGGAGAGGGAAGCACAAGTTCAAATAAGGCAGATGAAGTTTCCTGTAGATTAAATCTTCATGTGCAAACAGGTGAGAATGAGAAGGAGCAAAGGGTGTTTGTGACTGACTAACAGATGTACCTTTAAAGGTAATACTTCTTTGTTGATGGAAAAAAATACAGCCATAGCTTTGGTCCATGAACAAAGGCCAGCAACATTCCCACACACTCTCCTAGCTGTCTCAATGTTGTAGTCCGCCATTTCAAAATAAGGGCTCAAAAGTTCTACCACTTCTTCATTAATTGTGTCCTTCTGAAATTGCTGGAAAAAAAATTTAAAAGTGCAATATATATAAGGTATGTAGTAAGTGTAAACTATACCTAAGTTATTTCTCTCATGCATCTTTGAGACCTTTACAAAGTCATTCCACTGTTATATATTCTTACACAATGGAAAAAAGTTCATCTGCATTTATGATCTTTGCTATCTTACTATTACTGTTACACAGCTAATTGTTGATTCACTGTTGATCACTGACCCTGCTTGAAATTTCATTTTGCTTAAGAGAGTATGAGTGTTTCAACAATCTTCAAAAAGAAAAGGAACAGCTTAGTTCTGGTTCATACACATACATTTTACAAGACAGTCCTTTGAAAGGGCAAGCCAGCTATCTTATCCTTAAATTACCTTATCTAATTAGTGGAATGTGTTTAATTTTTAAAGAATTTATTTTTACCCTCTCTTTTCCCCAAAAAGCATATTTTTCATTTCTCCTCCCACAAAGCTCTCAATTTTCTCCCTCAAATTTATTTACGAAGTATAATGAAAGTCTATCACTGAAGAACTTGAAAAGTAGCTGTTCCCTGAAGCACAAATAGGTTTAATTATGCACAAGCAAAATGAAATGCTGAAGTCCTTTAGTAAATTAAAAACTCTTACAAGTATATGCAATGTGAATACTACATAAATAATATCCATGCCACTACCAAGCATACTAAGCTGGTCAAGCCTCCTACTAGACCAGTGACACATTAAGTAAACTCAAAATGCAGAAATCAGGGATGATAAAACTCAGTGGAGCAGGACAACATACCATTTATTCCAACTAGATAAATCAAATTAGTTTAAGTTATAAAAAGGGATTTGTTTATCAGTTAGTTACTCTTTCCATTTCCCTAGACAAATGCTATGAACCAAAAAAATCCCAAATTTTAAAAAGTTCTGATTGTGTTCATCCTAATAATCATCTATGCTTTTGCAAGCCAGTGCACAAGTTGCGATGTTGAAAATTAATGAAAAGTTAAATACCAGAAAAAAAGATGCTTGTTATCAGCTTTAATGAAACAGATAAGTAATGGCTATCCAAACCAAATGCTTAAAGCTTTAAGTCATTTGTCACTGATAACAATTTCATTGCCTTACTTAGGAAAAAGTATAATTTACTTATGACATGACTTTGCAGGAAGGATTCAAGCTTATTTCATTCTGACATACTTATTCTTAAGCCCTTAACATTTCAGATCTGTTGTGCGATTCCCCTTGCACATTTGTTCTCCTATGAACACCAGAGAAAACATTGTCCCTTATTTTCTTACATTACCCAAAAAAAAAAAAAAAAAGGTTGCACAAGCACCTGTAAGCTCTGTAAGAAGTTCCCTGTTGTCATCAGTTTCAAAGATTCTTGCCATGATGGGATGGTACAGCATTTTTCCTGATCAATTTTCACATGGTTGACTTTACGCTGGAAGAGCAGCAACACACAGTCCATGATACGCATGATGAGGTGAGGAGGTCGACCCAGTGTGCGGACAGTGGCAATATCTGCAGGTTTTATTGTCTAGGAATTTAAAACAAAGGGCAAAGCAATTACTGTTATTGTCTATTTAATGAAGCATGAAGCATAAGCTCACCAACAGTATTAAGGGGAGAAAAAAAAATTATGTTATTTTTACCTCTGAAAAGCATGAAGCTAGAAGGACCCCCCCAAGTCAGATTTTCACTACTAACTCCTATCAGCTACTAGGAAACCTCAGCATAGCACCTCCACAGGAGCACCTTAAAACTACCATGAACAGTTTTGACAAAAAAAAGAGCAAACTAGAAATATCTCAGAATTTTACTTGTTTTTTTTAATGCAAACATATTGACCAGAAACTGAGTCTAGACAGGAAATACTTTCTGTTGACATCTGGCAAATGAAGGTAAATTAAGGAAACCAGTGAGAAAGCTTGTTAAATGTTTGTACCTTCTAATACATCTTACCAGGAATATTCCTGGTGTAGAAGCAGGCCTATGAGAAAAATAAATTATAGTAATGTATGAAAACCTAGGCCTTATTAAGGCCAAGTAAGCCTAGCGTGCCAAGTCTAACACTGTAACTCATAACTCTACATCATGAATCAGAAAGGACTATCAGAAAAGCCTGCCAAAGATGTCTCCTTAGAGAAGAATTGATTTGAGCAGTTACTGCACCACATACAGAGCAAAAAAAGGACTGAACAATGGGAACTTCTGATGGGCAGACCCGCTCCTGTAACACACACAACTCTGAGCAGAAGCTTTGCTTATTCAAAGGCAGTTTAATCAGTCCAAGCACATGACAGCCCAAACAGTAAGCAACAGATTACTGTGAGTGTTATGTCACCTTGCTTCTAGCCTAGCACACGCCTCACTGGGAATTCATGAAGGCAGATTTTAATTACTTGTGTCTATACTTCAATTAAGGGACTGCAAAGTACTGCAGACTAGCCAGATCGCCCTCCCTCTGCCAGGCCTTTGTTTCCCTTCAGTATTTTGCTGCTCTTTGGGTTCAGTGTGCACCAAATAATTCACCACAGTTTTTTCCAGATATCTGTGTGAAAACTTTAACCAGTGTTTCTTAGTGACTGTTAGGAAATTCAGCTCAGCCTTTTTTTTCCTAACATACAAATTGTAGCAAAATTGCTACATTTAATTTTTATTTATTTATTTACTTTTTTATAGTTGTGCATTTCATGAGCTACTTTTATTACAGGACAAAGTGCAACAAAGTTTTACTGAACTTTGACAATTCTTACTCAAACTTTAAAAATCTAATCTCACTATATGTCTAGAAATGTTTATAAGATGTTTTACACTTATGTTTCTCTTAACATAGCATTTGTCATTCCTAAAATATGTAGAAAATGGAGTGAAATAGCTAATCCCTTTTTTTTTTCATCTGGGTAATGACCTTTCTATTTATGAAATAGTTTAATAGGCATTTATCTACTCTGCAAGAAGAATTCTACTATAGGAATCTCTAGCCAGAATTTGCAAACCTGTAATTATTATGAGATTCATTTTTTGAAAGATGCAGACCCATACAGAGAAGATTCTTGCTGAAGGGAGTGAGTGAATGAATGAATAAATGAATGAATGAATGCTGAGAATAAATATACTCATGCTGATAGGCCTGTTTTTATGATACAATAATATCTTACAATAGTAAGATATTATTGTATCATAAAACGCTAGCATTATTGTAAGACAAAAGTCTTACAATAATGCTAGCGTTGCTTTTTCTTGAAATCAGTTTTCATTTATTATCATCCTACATTTCAAGAAGAGCAGTATTGTTTTGGTTCAGCCATTTTAGTCAAAAGCAGAAAGTAACCTTTAATAAGATACAGGTCCAGACACAGAATACTGCTGCTCTCTTTATACTGCAGATGCTGACCAGTTAATTTTTCTTATTTTTTCACTTGTCAGAATGCTTGATGATTACTGGGTTAGTTGTTTCGTTGTTGCTAGCTCTTTAACCTTTTTCCTGTGGCCATATACCAGGGTATATCAGGTTATTATAATACAGACCACCTCCCTTATTCCACTCTTCCCAGCTGTCAGGTCGTCAACCCTCTTTTAGACTTTTGCACTCTGTCCTTTAAGAATCATGGCAGTCAGAGGCTGTTAAACATCACTCACTCAAAGTAAAGTCTTACATTCAGAAGATCCATGAAAATTTTTCTATACTAGATTTCAAAGAAAATCGTGGCATTCCTTCAAATCAGTCTTTAATCATCACAACTGCTGGCAGCCTCTCAAATGGAAAGGCAAACTTTCCAGCAAATCTACATAAAACCCTTTGAGGTTTATCTATCCTTCAGGTTTTTTCTTCATACTTTTCTGTTTCTTGAGATGTGAGCTCCCTGCTAGTGTTTAACAGGTATATTTCAGATTCCACTACTACTTCTCACAGCAAAATGTCTTGAGGCACATCCTCCTATGAAGTCAGCTGAGCAGACATAAAGATAAATATTATGCAAGATGAACTAATATTATTTTTTTTTAATCTTAAATATATGGGCAAAGGGTTATCATTCTATTAAAAAAGCTTTACAAGAAAAGTATGGTGAAGCAAATAAAGTCTTGGTAATGCCACGACTCCTAAGAAAATATTTTTTTAAGACACAAAATAGTGGACCAGAAAACTCACTGAAAATGCAATTTCTTTGTGAAAATTTAAAATAGGAGGTTTCTATTTGGATGGAATTACAACTGATTTTACATGGAAAGCACTTCACTCATTGCACACAAGCTGTTTAATAACAGTATCAATATCCAGTTACTGGTCTAACATCAGCCTGCAGCACATGATATATCAATTACTGTTTCAATGAAAGTTAAAACTTGCCCTTTTCTGAAAACTGACTATTTGGGATTTGGTACTCACGTGAAAAAAGAAAAACAAAACAGAACCTAAAAAGCCCCAAAATATGTATATTTATTTTCTGCCAAGCAAAGAGTTATGCAATGCACCTGCAATTTTATATTTCTTACCTTCTTAGTGCTAATGCATGGTCCAAGCACTCACCTGTAAGGCTGCTTCTGCCTCTTCCAAAGCAGGCTTGGCAGCTTCCAACTTCTCTTCAGCAATGGCTTTGTCAACCGTGATACTGTCCACAATAGCCTGGGCTTTGTCTTTCACTTTCTGAACATCACCCTTCACATTCTCAGCAGCCTGTGCTTTTACTGTAACTTCTTTCAATACCTAGAATGGGAGAAAACCCACATACCATAGTTAAAAGAATGTTTGTTGTAAAATCATATCTGTTCAATTCCAGAAAACTCAAATAAGATCATTTTCTCCAAGATCCTTTCTTTCCAACACTTAACTTCATTTTAATTGATCAATATTTTCAAAATAGAAGGAATAAAAGGAGAAAAAAATTCAAACAGCAATACACTTTGAAGGTTGTCCATACCATGTCAGCTTTTTCATTGGCAATTTGAAGTTCCTTTTCTTTTACCTCCAGTTCTCTGCTTAGAGCAGCCACTGACTCAGAAGCCTCTTTCAATTTTTCCAGACCAGTATTTATTCTGAAGTTAAAAAGCAAAATAAAAAGCATCTCATTCACTTTGAAATTTACACCCTCCTTTCCTTCTATAGAATGAATCAATCAGAATGAACAATTGCAAAAGATGTTTTTACACCAAAAATAAAACTTGGACAAGAAATTTCAGCCAAGAGTCTGATGTCTTCATAATCAATAAAGTGGACAATAAAGTACATGAATAAAGTTTGTGGCTTGAAATTTTACCCACTTATAATCAAACAGTATGTCTGTATCATTGAAAAAAAATCCTATATGTTGGTTCCATATTTGTCACCATCTCTCTTGAGCCAATACTCAAAGAATGGAGTTCTATACAGCAGAAAGCATTTTCTGATTACTAAAATTCTGAGAATTATAACCAATCAATATTTCTTATTTGAAGTGGACACTGAAACGAAATCAAGACCAAACAAAAGAGGGCAACAGAAAACAAATATTGAGGTAATGCTTCTCTGATTCAGCATTAAAATGCCCCTTCAACACTGCTTTTTTTCTTTAAAAAAGTCTTCACTTGGGACTTTTCATGCAAGTTCAAGTGGCATCTACAGAGGCTGCTATTGCAAAGGCTACGCAGTACTTGGACAGCTGAACAAATGTAGGAGAACAGACGAAGTGAAACACCCACCTAAACAATTCAGACAATTCAACTAAGGTACTAGGCTTAAGTAAAACAAATTGGAATGCATGAACTAACCTGGTAAATCTGAAGGTAGATAACAGGACCAGGCCTTTCTGTTTTACAAGCCTTCACCCATAATGTAACTACAGATTTCTAACTCAATTTGACTTTGAAGACAAAGAATGTTTCAAAGCGAAATAAACTAGTTTAAATCTTTCTTAAATGTTTCCAGCTCTTTTTGACAGCCTTTCAAAACTGAGAAGGCAGTTTTTCTTAAGGGTGATACCAAATGATACACCAACTGCTAATTCTACATTATATTTGAGTGTTCCTGACGTGAAGATATATCTGCAAATAGGTCTCATTAATTTAATAAAGCATCTGAAAATAGGAATAAGTATATCAAAACCACTTTAATAATCTACAAGTAAAAAGTTCAGCAGTCTAAGTGAGACTGTGTGTTCACAAAACCACCAAGAGTATTTCTTACATGTTTATAACAGAAGATACAAGTCTTCATCAAGAAAACAAAAGTTGCTGCCTGGCAAACTAAATGCTATTACCAGTGTATTATGAAATTACTTGTAGATGTTTTATTTTACTCTTTAAAAACACACAGGTATCATTTATATTCATCTCATATTTCCGTCTTCCTTAATTTTTCATGCATCACTACTCTTTTTTTCCCCTCCAAATATATATAGTCTTTAGGTTATATGACAAGAGCAACCACAATATTTGAGTAAGTCACACCTTTACACAATTCTAAGAGTTAAAAATAACTTTTTTTGCTGTGCAAGGAGACAAGCCATGCATTGAAATGAAGCATATCAGAATATACCTACCTGGGGAAGAAAACTACAGAAAAACAGAAGTAACCTGAGTAGTTTACCTGTTTGATAATGTTTGCACTTCAGCATGCTTTTCTTTGTATGTGGTTTTATATCCCTGAATAAAGGTCAGGTAGGATTTGGGAGTCACATGTGTAGAACGTCTGTATCTTTGAAAGTAATCAGAACACTTTTCTGCCACTCCATCCTGGAATGAGCCCATACATTGCACAATTTCCCTCTTTGTATCAGCAGTGCAGTCCATATCAAATGAGGACAGGAAGTGTTCAGATACTTAGGAAAGAAAGAAAGCCTAAATGTAAGTAAATATTTAGGAAAACATCTTAGCTTACAAACAAGTCACTATAAAACAAGCCAGCATGTATTATCTTGGCTTTCACTCAGCTTCTGAAACCCCAGTCTTCTTTGCTCTTCATCATCAGATTCTGAGCATTATTCTAGACTTCTCAGTAAAAAATATAGCCAAGGATCCAGCATTCTTTCATCTTCAAAGTGTGCAACTGCTTTTTCACTCTGAACTTAACTGCTACCTACCAGGGACTGGGTAATCACAGCACTCCTCTGTATGCCCTGCCACAGACACAGTAACAAATAATCTCTTTCTTTAGTAGCATCTTTGCCTTCTTTACTAATGCTTTTAAGACATCTTCACGGGGAATTTTTCTTCAAACTGTGTTCAAAACCTTTCCTCTGTTAGAAATATTTCAACAGCTTAATACAGGCAAGCTTTAAAGAAGAAAATATCTACATCAAATTTTAGAATCAAATAAGTTCCTTCTGGCAAAATTCAACACAATTAAAACAGCTACATGATCACTGATCAGAAAATTATATCTCTGCAAAGATAAAACCTACACATACCTGCCACCAGAGCATCCTTAGGCCATCGGCTGAACCAATCTATAGTGCATCCAGAAATGAGAGCAGGGAATTTCAGGGCCCTATTTCGGAATTTTTCACCTACTGGCGAAAAGCAAAGAACTACATGAAGGTTCTGACGGACTCTGGTCATGAAGTAGTCATACAGAGCCTCACTGGTTGGAGGTCTTCGTGGATGCTCCTTTCTGAAGGAGGGAATGAGGTCACTAATGATCTCATCTACTTCATCACGTGCAAATAAGTTTGACACCTTTGGGAAAAAGGAAGAATTTTCATGCTTTTTGAGGTGATCCAAAAAAGAGGATATAGCACAGGGTTCTTTTAATACACAGCATTGCAGGAAGGAACACACATCTTGGACACTGAAGTTATAAGGACCCACCAACTCCTTTAAACAAGAATTTTTACTTAAGTGATTCCATTAGACTAACTTGCTCTAAAAATTTAAACCCCACTCTCCAATTGATTCCTTCACTTTATATTCCAATAACTAGTAGCAATTACTCTGAAACATAACCCTGAAATAATAAATAAGGAAATAAAATCAATAAAAACCATCCCACCCATTCTGGACATAAATTTACCACACAAAAACTAACCATACACTAATAGCTAATTTAGCAGACAACTTTTTAAAACATCAGTGATATTTCCCAAGTCTCAATTTTATTTTTTTATAGCTATTCTCATGTCCCTTGAGATAGCTTCTCTCACTCTAACCTAGGATTTTGTAGATTTAGTAGGCTGCCTCCATTTTTAATAATACTCTAATGATAAAAAGCACTTGAGTTTTAGTTTTTGAAAGTGTACCCCTTGACTTACAACAGAATATTCAAATAAATTCTGTTATTTTACTTCAGAATTATAAATTTTATTAAGCAGAAAATCGATCATGAGGAGGCATCTTACCTCTCCTGATGACAAAACATTGTTCAAGTATTCCAAGAAAGACTCATCTTTGATCTCATTGTCTGTAAAAAGAAAACAGGTGCCTTTGCCTTGCAGTCCTGCTGATCTGTATAAGAGTTTCAGATCTTCCATCAAGTTTAAAGTGTTATATGATCTAAAAAAAAAAAAAAATAAAAGAGTTAGTTGAACAAATATTCATTCCTTTTTTAAAAAAAGTCTTCTTCCCAAAAGAGTAAAAAACCCAAGCAAATTTAAGTTAGAAACAATGTCTTGGAAGTTAAGGCAAAAAGGTGCTTATTTCAGATAGATCTTCTGATGAGACCCTCACCAAGGGACATTCCCACATGTGAATCTACAATTTCTTCTGCAGCCAACACAGCTCCAAAAGATTTAAAATAATTTTACTTCCCTAAAATGACATCTTATTTGAGTGCCAAAATTGACCTGTCCTACAGACAATTTGGGAGGCATTCATTCTAAGGCATTCAGAGAAAGATTTATAATTTTTATCTTTTGTAAGTTATTTCAAAAGAAACCACATTGGGCTGAACGATATGAAATAAAGCAAAATATCCTTGGAAAAGATTGTAAAAATTCTTCACATACACATAAGATCTACCAAATTAATGGACAGGGATAAGGATTCAACCTCTTCATATGACAGCATTTCAAATATTACAAGATAAACTCATGAAGGCATTTTGGCTATATAACCACCTGAAAGTATTTTCAGTACAATTTAATGCACTGTGTAAAGACTCTAAGATAACTTGACACTGCCAATATTCCTTCTCATTCTGTGAAACACACAAAATAATTTACCACTCCAAAGATGGTAAAAATTCACAATTACTGTAGAAAATCAAGAAAATCTAGTAAGTTTCAAAGGATTTTCATGTCTTTCCACTATATATGATGGTGAGCAGACTACATTAGGCAGAGAATGTGAGCCTCTTTTATTTATAGGAAGAGTTAAAACACAAGGTATTTATTTAACGAAATTTCAGCTAATGCTCACCTTGTCAACATTATCTGGAATGTGTCATAGCCAGCTATGAAGGATGCCAGTCTTGTCAAGCTCTGCTTTCCTGAGCCACCAACTCCCACTAAGAGAGCATTTCCACGAGGAGTGCGAATCACACGAGAAATCTGTGTAATATACCAGTCATTTATTGCTACGATGTGTGAAAGTTACACATCCAAAAATTCTATGCTACTGCATTAATGAAGTTATATTAGAAATTAAGAACAAATGACAATTTTAAGGTTTAATTAAGTCATTCTATATTACTATTAATATATTCTGTGGACATTTGTACTTTGCAGTATTTTCTGTTAACCTGCTAAGTAGTATAGCAACCATTTGATTCCATCACTGTGTATGTTCAGTTTTCAGTAAAATTACACCTCTCACTTCCACAAAGTACAAGTAAATCTCAGCTGTGATTTCTTAGTGATGTGCTATCACAGCATGACAGATTATCAAAATTGGGAAGGAAATAATAATTTCCCCAATACCCTGACCTCTGGATAACTTTAGTAAGACTCATCCCACCAGGTCCTTTCACTGGGACCAGAAAGACAGGATGTCCCAGGCATGTAAAATTCAGGACAAAGAGTCTTCAGTATTCTCTGCAGCAGGTAATAATACTGCCTTTATAATGAAACTTGTTAAGCTTCTCATTTACTTGACTGTAAAAATGCACAGTATCAGTATGAATATTTGATCACAGTGAAACATCTCCTAATTAGATCTATGTTTCTTTCCCACTTCATTATTTATCTTTTAAATCAAATGGTAGTAGCTTCCTACTGCTCCACATTTCCCTTCAATTCAGGACCGTGCAACAAACAGACCCTTTAGAATTCAGAGGAAAAAAAAAATCAGCATTAACTGGGACCTTCATACTTGTTCCACTTCCCACAGCCAAAAAACAATGCCATGAAACATTGGATGCAGGTAGAAGATATAGCTGATGCTGAGAAAACATGTCTTTAAGTCAGGAGACAAACTTGCTCCACAGCCTATCAGTTGCGAGTGGACAGACCCTCACAGTACTCAGAAGAGCCTGCATTAATACCCAGAGAAGCACAGAGCCAATTCCCTCTCAAAGACATGATAATACCAGCCAGGTGGCTAGCAGCTGGTCTCCTCCATACAAGCAATGATGCACAGTATTGGCTTCTGTTCTCTTTATTATCTTGAACATTTCTTTGATGACCCTAGAATTCCATCGTGTCGAGAAGCAATCTGGGATACCTATTTATTTGCCTTTCCTCTAAATTACTTCTTTGCAAGCTATTAAAAATAGTCATGCCAATTTCCTCTAATTTTAAACCTATTTATTTTACATATTGAGTGCAATGTATTTTTTATTTTCCATGGGCTAATGTTTCATGAGAAAGATAAAATCTAGTATTTAACCAAAGAAAGAAAATTTAATTTGCATGCCCCCCTTGGAATATCACCGATCATTTCAATAATGGCTATTAGATCTTTTCCAGGCAGAGGCACACAAGCCATTAATTGGAAACTTTGTTCTCTATTTAAGATATCCCTCAGCTTTAAATCATTCAAGTCATATTATGTCAGCTCAGATTAGGCATTACCTCAACTGTGCCTATCTCACTTTCTCTTAGAAGCTGTCTCAGGTCTACAGAGTTGTTGGTGTTTTCAGGAGTTTAGAATCATAGAAGCACTACATAATCATTTTATCCAAGCAAAGATTAATAAAATATTTCAGGTATTTACCATCTAGCTACGCAAAGAAGATATTCCTGATGACAAGGGGCTGTTCAGTGAAAAAAAATTTTTTTTTTTACTAGATCCTGAATTTCTATAGTTTTTTTATTAGGAATAAATGAGAAACTTGTTAGTAAGTGTGATGATGATTTACAATTGTCCTAAAGAAATCCATAGCAGACCATCATCCATTTTGCAGAGAGAACCTTAGAAAGGGATTAATTTTGTGAAATTACAAGAACTCATCCAAAAATTTTGAAAACTGCAGATGCAATGTGTTTGTCAACTACAATTAAATTTAAATTGTTTTGATATTTAATATATTATTTTGGGGAATGGTTCAATTCTATATTTAGTTCTTAATAACTTATTTCAAGAAATACTGAAAACCTCAGAATTCAACTGAGACAATAGGGGTTCTAGTGAAAAAAAAAAAGGCTCTCCTTTGTATGAGGCCTATTCTGTGTGAACAATCATATCAAGCTGTGCTGTGCTAAAAGTTATGGTCAGTTCCAATCCATGTCCAAAGAACTTTAAAAGTAGTGAGCATACTGGGGATCTACAAAAGAATTTTGGACTACATTAGTTCCTACTCTGCTGCGCGTAGTCCTTCAGAAGCAACCAATTATGTCTTAACCTGAATTTTATTTGACTCATTACAAAGACAGGAAGAGCTCCCAGAAGAATTAAGAAGAAGGAAGGTTGAAATACAGTTAGAATAGCTAGCACCATGATCCCACCAAACATAAAAGATAGGTATAAAAGAATAGCTCCATCTGGTGCATTTTCTGAAAAATTTTTAATAGGTTTTAATACCTAGCCACAGAGTGACAGATCAAATATTTGCCAGCAATAAATTAGTTGCCTTCAGTTTCAGAAGTAATTTACTTTGATTCATGCATACCTCTACTCAAAGGAGGTGAGAGCAAGTGAACAACAACAAATGGCAATCCAGCAAGACTGTACCTTGACTAAATGAACCATAGCATCCTCAAAGAAAACCATGTCCATTCCGGTACCACGAACATTCTCATTGTATGTTTGTAAAAACTTATTTAAACGATTCTGTAGCTGATGAAATGAGGAGATTGGTTCATAGATTTTGGGAATATCTAAATTAACTTCCTCAGGATTTTCATCTAGAACAAAAAGCAAGTAAGAAAACCTTAGCAGTTTGAATAATTGACAAAGGTTCAATGAGGGCATAAGTGAAGATAAGCAGAAGTTTCACCACCCAGAAACAGGTTTATTATGCATAATATTATATATTAGATGTACATATGAGAGTGCTGAATACACCCTACCTGCAAGAAATGGTAATTTCAGCTACTTAAGTTTTAAAACAAAATAAAAAAAACCCCTGAATATCCTTCTTTCTCTATATCTGAAACTTGAATGATGAAAAATGATACTTATTTAGGTCCTAGGAAAAAAAGTAGCACCAGAGAATGAAGGTAAATAAATACTGCAGTTAAAAATTGCAAATAATCTTTTCTGCAAAACAGGCTAAATTGATTAAATAATAGGAAAAAAAATACTCTTAAAATTAATAACTGCCAGAACAAGAAAATACATATGCTGTGAATTAGCATACATTTGTTTCATTAGGTGATCTGAAAGCCACAAGCCAACCATCAAAGAAAGGAGGTAGCACTGCTGGTGCCTCATCTTTCCATTCATAAGCTTAACCATGCTTAAAAGGTGACATGCCTTCATTCATAAGAATTCTTACAACAAAAAAAAACACAGAAAGGTTGACATCAGCAGGGATCTCTGAAGGTCATCTGGTCCAACCCTCTGCTCAAGATGGGCCACCTAGAGCTGGTTCCCCAAGACCATGCACAAGTGGCTTGTGAATTTCTCCAAAGACACACTCCACAACATCTCTGGACAACTTGTACCAGCATTGTCATGGTAAAAAAAGCATTTCCTGATGTTCTTCATTAGATTTTATCCAGTATATCAAGTCTTTCTCATTCTGGGGAGCCCAGACCTGGACACAGCACTCCAGGTGTGTCCTTACCAGTGCTGAAAAAAAGGGGAAGGACCACCTCTCTTGATGTGCTGGCTACATTTCTTCTAATGCAGCCCAGGATGTCACTCATTTTTTTTCCTGCAAGGGCACACTGCTGGTTTCTGCTCAGGTTGGTGTCAACCAGCACCTTGATGTCCATTTCTGCAAAGTTGACTTGCAGGGGGGTGACCACCATATACTGGTGCATGGTACTTTTCCTCCCCAGGTCCAGTACTTTTCACTTCCTTTTGTTGAACTTTATGGGGTTCCTGTTAAGGTCCATCTGGGTGGCAGCACAACCTCTGGCATATCAACCACTCCTCCTAGTTTTGTGTCATCTGGGAACTGGCTTGAGGGTGCACTCTGCCACATCACCCAGACCACTAAAGACAATGTTGCAGGTGACTGGAGCCTGTATTGACCCCTGGGATACACCACTAGTTACTGGTCTCCAGTTAGACTTTGAGCCACTGATCACCGCTGTCTGGGCTTGACCATTCAGCCAATTTTCAATCCATCTAACTTCTCATCCAGCCCATATTTCATCAATAAACAACTAACAAATTTCATTGGAACAGTGCCAGCAGGCAGACATCTGGGGTTTTTGGTTGGTGGTTTGGATTTCCTCAAAAATAATACTTGTACAACACTAGTACAATACTAGTACAATTTTGCTCTTATTTACATACATTTAGCTCAATTAGTTTCAGGATTTCATGATCTATCTATGCTACAGGATATATTTTTCCAGTTATCCTAGATCAACCAGTTTTGCTAAGCCTCTTCTAACTTACTGAAGAAATATATAATTCAGAACATTAATTGATAGAATTAAAATCAATTAAATAAGTTGTTCCAGTAAAATAAGTATTTCCTTAATGCTTAGTAAAGTACTAGAAGCCAGTGTGAAGGGAAGGGACAGAAAGGTGGGGAAAAAACCCCAACCCCCCACCACACTGTACTGTATTTAGAATAGTGTCTGTAAAATTTTTCTTGTTTCAAATTTTTTCTGCATGTCCTTTCCATTGCACCATTCCAATATTCATGCAGTTTCCAAGGAAAAAACAACAACAACAGAAAAACAATAACAAAACTAAAACCCAAAAATGCATCTACAAAAGCATAGCTTAAGAAAATCACATTTTACCACAGAACCTAATCTCTCAAAAGACAGGAATTATTAATTCTCTTTCAGCTGTCCTTTATATAGGATTTTTTTGTATGCCTGAAGTCACTTTAATTTCAGAATTTTTAGCTCTGTATTGCTTCTCATATGAACACTCCTCAAGATTAAGATCTAATTAAATCAACTGACTTCTTATTTTAACCTGTAAAAACACTGGTTAAACAAAAGGAGTTTTCCAGGTGGAAATAAATTTCTTGCAAGTTGAATAAGACATTTAAGCAACTTAGCAGCTGATAAGGAACTAAAAAGAAATACATCAAGGAGTTAAACTGCAGTGATATTTTTACAGTTTTGAACCATTTAAAAGAATTATATCATCTTAATTCTGTTCCTACAGTTTTATGATTAAAGTCCAAGGACAGTATAATTAAGTACAAAACCTAAGAAAGGGCAGACTTTTCCATTATTTAGAGAGGCAGCTAACAAAATGTATTATTTTAAACTCTTGTTTAGTCTCAAGATGCACAATCACAAGTACTAAATAGCAATGTCAAAACTGATAAAAACACCTTTGAATAGGTTGAGGGTCTTGAGACCACTAGCACCACTAACAATTCCTTTGCAGCTAAGATCTAAAAGTTGATGTTTGAGCCATTTCATCTCAAGTTATCATGTATTTCTCTCAGGGACAAACATATTGTGATTTTACAACCCAGAGACAAAAAGAGTACATCATACTAGTAAACATATTACTAATCGGAGCATAGGACTCTTTGAAGTTGATGCCAGATGTCATGTTTTATATACTTAAAAGGTCAGAAATCCATGTCCTGCTGTTAAACTTCCACCATAATGGGAAAGACTAAATGACTTTATACGGACAAATAAAACAAAATTTACCAGTTCTTGCAGGTGCATCCCTTAAGAAGTCAACAAAGAATGCATCTGTTTCATGATTCAGCAAAGCTTTTGTATCTTCAAATTCGTCCTCAATGAGGTTTGCCACAGCTGTGTGAAACCAATTAACATCTTCGGAGGTTGTGAAACGATCAGCAATAACACGCTTACATTCATGCTTCCACAGTTTTATCAGCACCTACATACAAAAAAAAAAAAAAAGTGCATCTCACAGAATCACAGAAGGAGAATGGGTCAGGTTGGAAGGGACCATAGTCACAAGGTTGTCTGGTCCAACCTCCCTGCTTGAGCAGAATCAACCTAGAGCACATTGCACAGGATTGCATCCAGATGGTTCTTGAATATATCCAGTGAAAACCTCTCTGGGTAATCTGCTCCAGTGCTCCATCACCCGCCCAGTAAAGAATGGAGCTTCCTCATGCTCAGGTGGAGCTTCCTGTGAATCAGTTTCTGCCTCTTGTCCCATTATTTGGCACCACCGAGCAGACCCTGGCTCTGTCCTCCTCTCCCTTCAGATACTTACAGACATTGATGAGGTCTCCTCTCAGTCTTCTCATCTTGAGACTGAACAGGCCCAGCTCCCTCAGCCTCCACTCTTAGAAGAGGTGCTCCAGTCCCTTAACCATCTTTGTAGCTTTCTGCCAGACAGGCTTCAGGAGCTCTGTGTCTTTCTTGTACTGAGAAACTCATTTGGCTTGCAAAGAAACTATACCAACTTAAAAGCTTTGCCTTTATTTCTTTATTTAAAAATCACATTAACAATAGAAAAGAAATAATATTTGGGGGGTTCTTCAGAAGAGATACCTTGAGCTTCTTATTCTGCCCAATAGCAACTTTAGATTAAATTCAATTAACTATGAAAGAAGCCTTAATCTAGCATTCCAAGGTGAAGTGTACAAAGATTTTATTTCCCCAGCCCTAAAACCATATCCATATGAGTTAACATGTTTATGTATTGCTAAACCACTTTTCTAACTGGTCATTAAGTAGAAAATGGGTGAAAATATAAGCATCATGGCACAAATAATTTCATGCCAAACACAGATGTCGCTCCCAATGCTACTGCCAAAGTAGTTAGAATAACAACAAAGAAAAATGTTTAAGTATTTATATTATTCCTTCTCCAAATTCAATATACCTTTAAAGTCCCTCAGTTTGGTCATAGGATGGAGAAGGAAAACCTGTCAGGCTGTTAATACTAGCAGCACTGGTTTTAATCCTGTACTATTAATATACAGTAGTAGAAAAAATCCCAAGTACTCCTTGAAGACCTTTTGTTTCAGCCTACAGTACTTTGTACAAATGACACATACTATGTCAAGTTTCAGAACTAATATGTAAATTTATATAATAGTATTTTGAGCAATTGTTTTTTACACTTAAAAAGACATTAATTGAGTGTGTGTATACATATATATATAATTATCTAAGTGCTTAGTATTTTTAGCTCTAAAAATTAAAATCCATTCTGAAGGTTAAATTTTAGATGTAGGAGAATTCAGGAGCTTATTCAACAAACAGAGATGAACATTGTACATGAAGCGATTATGTAACCCAAATATTTAACAAATTTTCCATATTTACCATAAACATTGTTTTTCCAGCACTGCTTGTTTCAGAGCTTAAAACTCTAAATTACTTTTCCTTAAAACAATTAGAAGAGAAATGATGTTTTCTGGAAGATAGATGGATTATGGAAAAAAAATATTATTAAACTTGTTAGTACTTCTTCCTTTTAAACCATAACCCAGAAACTTTTTGTTAGACAGAAATTAGGTAGTGATTGAAAGTCTCAAGACATTAATGGAGAGGAGGAACTATTCAATTTTTTAATCAATATATGAGCATTTTCATTGTGTTAAAGTAAGTTAATTGCTTCTCACTTATTTTCTCACTTCTTTCAAATAAACTATCATTTGTCAGTTATAGGAAAAGCAGATAGAAGAAAATTGTTTTGACAAAAGAAGTGGGTTTTGTTATTGTTTTGAAACAAAGTTGTCATTTCAGTTGGTACTATAAAAGCTGGACTAAAACACCTTTGCCTCAAAAAAAACCACTAAAGTTGAATTTTCTTACAGCAAACTCAAATGCCAAGATAGACCCTTCATCCTCTTTCCTACACTAATTAGAACAAGGTCACTGATGTGCTGCACGTACCTGTGGTTCATTGATTACTTCTGATGTACTCTTCAGCATTCCTTGCCAAATCCTCGAGAGGTCTCGAAGGTTGAAGACATAATGAAACTTGGCTGGTGTGGGCAACATTTTTAGCTTGGTAATCTGCCACAGTCTGCGTGTCAATGGAACCAATTTGGCTACTGTTTTCTTCACATCATCTGAAAATCCCCGCTCACTACAGTAGTGCCCTTCTCCAATTACACCTGTGGAGAAGAAGATTGCCAAATCAAAGACACCTTAGCGCAACACCAAGAGCAATGATCATCTGAAGCTTCTGTTTCTTTTCTTTTTTAATCCCAAGACCTTTTCCAATTTGTTGAAATGGCTTTCCAGTCTTTATTCAAATCTTGATTCAGCCATTCCTAGCACCATTCTGCCACCAGCTCAACAGCTATTTAGCTTTTAATTAACTGCCCATTAAAATGTTCTTTTTTCTCCCAAAATAGCTTCCACTGGCTTTGAACAGCTAGTCTCCTGTGTGAAATCAGTATGATCCCATCCTTTGTGAAAGTCTAGCCCTTAGTCACTCATTCTTAGCAGCAGTGGCACCTGAGCAACTGTCCAGCTTTGTCACTAAAACGATACCTTCATGTCATTCTTACTGAATCTGAGCATACCAAGAGTTTCAGAGATGTGACTGGACCTGGAAAACTTACAGACTGATGATGTTGCAGGTGGGGAGTGATTACTGAAGGACAATGTGCTGGTAAACTAGTCAGAGGGGAATTAAGCCTCAAGTTTAACAACAATGTGTATAAATAGAAGGATAAGGAAAAATCAACTACTATTTTCAAAAATGGGATGCATACAAAGCTAATTTCCCCTTACCAAAAATTTTGTCAATGGAAGAATTAGAAGGCAGAGTGCAGTTGAACACCGAAAATTGTCTCTTCAGCCTCTGTGGAATGTCATTGCGACCTCCCCCAGGGTGGATCATGGCAGCCAAAAACTGAATGTCCACAATGTTGGTAAATTCACCAGGTTTTTCCAGGTTATACAGTCCTTTCTGTTCCATCAGTTGCCTAACTATCTCATTAGTGACCTGTAAAACAACCAGATTTTATATAACAGAATACTATACATACAACTGAATGAAATACAAAGCATACTTATATATTTGAAAGACCTAACAAAGAGTATAACATTATTTTGTCCCCTAACCCTCTGCTTACTTGCTTCAGGATAAAAATGCACTGGTAGGAACAAGCCCATTTGGTTATATCTATGGATAAAATTGTGGGAGTAGAGGCATACCCTAGTTGAGAACTAATCATTCATACAATTTCTTCTCACTTGAATGCTGCAAGATTTCCATTACTTTTGGAAATACTTCTCCCTTTAACCACAAAATCTCCAGTTTGTTCTAATCAAGACCAAACTAATGCATCTTTGCATGTTTCAAATGATACAAAATAATAGTTTCAAGCTTCCTATGTAATGATCACAAGAATGGTTTTCAAGTTGAAACATAGAATTACTTCCATATGAAAGAGTGCAAGATGGTTTTCTTTAGCCATAAATGGATACCCTACATTTCCGTTTGACAAGCTGAAAACACCCCACAGAGAGTACATCCTACAGATATACTTCTATAGAAATTCTAACATTAGTTTCCAAAGCAATATACTTCAGAACCACCTTGTCAATGTACATACAGATTACTTCCATTTTATCTAAATCACAGGAGACACTTCTTACCTCTCAGGTTTCACAGTATTTTAATTATTGCCCACAATGTGAGTTTGCTATCACAATTTATGTGCCAAAGACACTTATTTTTAATTATAAAATGAGTGCTGTTAAAAAAACATTATTAAAATTATATAGACATGTTTTAAGGGGTACTTAAACTGCTTCTTGCAGTCAACATATTTATTCTCAACTAATTCCTGACAAAGTTATGTAGATGGGTTCTTTAAAAAGACAGTTTAAAACTAAAGTACTAAATAACAAATTTGCCCTCTTCTGAATGATTGAGAAGCCAATATCGCAGTGTAGCAAGAAAAGAAAAAAAAACCTCTGTCCTCTTTCTTCTTCTTTTACAAACCAACCTGATCTCCCCACTCATTGATTATGGGCATGTTCACATCATCAATGAAGACTGTCATCTTTTTGCCTGCAGGTGGACCGTAAGTTGTGCCCATGCGCTTATCCACATAACTTTCTATTGTACGCTGTTAGAAAGGAATTAGCAGCATAGTTACAAAGAGCACTTCATTTCATACATGATTCAATCACTTAAACATACTGATGGCTCTGTTACATAGAATTTTACTAAGTGAGGTTTAGGCAAGGCATCTGCTGGAGGTAATTGCCCTAGTTCAACTAGAATGTCTGAAATCCCAAACTACACAGCACTAGGCTGGTATCTACAGTAGAAAACCATGCCTAACAGTTTCATAAATCTGAATATGTTTCAAACTTTTCTTTCATTTTATTCATTTATCAGCAAAATCGATGATTGCTAGCAATAAAGATTAAATTGAAGATGAAATTCTGAAGACCTTTCCAGGTATCAGTGTACTTCATAAAACCATCCATTGATAATTAAACTGATACATAAACACACTTGATGAGATAATTTTGCCTAATGGTAGACTTCCCACTACTGCTCTTCTCATCATCTTTCTGTTTCTCTATTCTTCTTAAGGTCCAGTTTTTATTTACTCTATACCAAGTGAAAGCTCACTTAACCATACATAATTATGCTTCAGTGTAGACCTAAATATCTGCATTCTTACACTATGCCTAGGCTCCTGTCTTCTAACACAAGTGGCATCAGTTAGACCAAGATTTTAAGAGGTTAGAGTAGTTTTAAAGCACATGTCGTAACAGAATGTTTTAATTTGGATTGTTAACAGAGAATTGACATAGTCTTGCATATCTATTTCAGATGTCCTGATCATCAGACTCTCATCTATCATCAATTAAATCTAAATTAATTTTATAAAAATATGTTACCTTTGTTTATAGACCAATAAATATAAGGAAAAATCCTAGGAAATTTAGACCAAAATTACATTATTGTATATTATATAACATGTTAGTAGTTTCTACTATGCTATAGAGGTAGATGATAGGTGATTCATCAAGCTTATAGACAGCACTTGCAGCCCAGACAGTGCTTTGGCCTGGCATACCAAACTGCATTGAAAATATTTCCCAAATATATTGCCAGGAGGTTAAAGACACTTGAAATAATTCAAATTAGGTTGGTAGAAATTTGGACACGCAGTACAGTTCAGAATTTAAGCATTCATAGTTTTATGTAGAGCAGCTGCACTGCTTGTGTTACTTTTTTAATAAGTAATTGAAATGACTGAAAGTTAACTTGCAGACAGCACATTTTTAATAACAGATTGTTGTGGTTAGCACTTATTTTACCCAAGGTGTTTAGTGAAGCCTAACAGCTCTTCCCAGTTAGTAAGAAATTATATATTTGAGACAAAACATAACATATGATGAAGAAAATAATAGGCATGGTATTGTAGAAGTTCAAGAACAGCTCAATAACTACTGAAAAAGTTGAAAGGAACAATTTATTTACAGAAGTCTTAAATCATGTGTTAGGACACTTGGATCATTTGAACAGGTGCTTTTTTATTGCTCAGAATCACTTCCAGAAGCATCCTCAATTATCAGAACATTTTCTGAATCCAGCTATCTTGTATGAGAAGATTAATCACTACTATACCTGGAAAATTAAAGGGGTAGTTGCAGATGAAAAATTCAAAGTCTTAGTCATGTGGCTTTCAGGGTTATATTTTGACATAAAACCTTTGACAATAACAGTCTTTGCAGTTCCTTGCTCACCAATTAGTAGGACAGCCTAGACAAAGACAACATTGAAATAAAATGAAACACAAGAGCTGTGTCTTGGCAAAGGCTCAACAATCCCATTTATCTTTTAAACAGAAAAGAAACTAGAAAAGTTATGTAAAGTGAATTCTTAACAAGAGACATGTAGAAGTAAAATAGTTTATGTCTCATAGATTTTTGCAGGCCTGACAAGTTAAAAATATTTGCAGTTAATGGTCATGACAGTCAGCACAATCAAACTAACAAGGCAAGGAGTTAATTATTTGAAAAAGGGTTTAATCATCTAGAGACGCGGTATCTGTAAAATTTCAAGTGTTTATTTGACACAGTTTTGGTGATGAATAGGGTTGCATGAGCTAAAACTACACAAATTCTGTAACTGCCCCATGCTGGTAGAGTTTGATCAGCAGAGTCAGATACGAGCCTCCTGACCTATGCGCTTCTCCCTCTCCCATCAGTACATGAAAATATTGGTTCTGTTCTGACCTGATCTCAGCTGAAATTACAGCTATTTCCACTACAGAAAGAAGGGGTGAGGGGAAAACAAAAAAGTCTGGAAGCAGTGACTATTCAAGAGTTCAAGTATATTTGCATGAATGTAGCTTCTGGAAGCAACATTTCATATCTAAAAAAAATTAAGTTCTTCCTTTTCAATAACATATTATTTTACTGCTAGTCTAGAACTTTCATCATGTGTACTGTTGGCACTGCTTTGATATGAAATACGGAAAAAGTACCTTGCCCTGTTTTGCTATGGTTTCAATAAGGAAATCCATTCTCACATTGTCAACATTAGGCACGAGAATTGAGCTATACTCTGGTGTACCACTACTGGGATATACATACTCTTCAACATGTGTATTCCAGTGCATCCATGTACCTAATAAGAAAGAAATTAAGTTAATGTTTTAGAAATACAAGGCATCATAGCTTCCTTTATTTTCACTTGAGTTCACTCATCTGTCTGTGCTTCTGTCTCATGTACAGCAGTCCCTCTCTGTGTATTCAGACTAAAATTTATAGAATCATATAATCATAGAATCCCTCAAGTTGTATCTAAGAGGCTCACTCCTCTTTCCTACATAAATTATGACAAAGACAAGGATTACTGGGTTTTGTTCACTTGACAATTCATCACCACAAAGTCAATGCAGTTTCTTGTAGCAATATAACATTCTGACTTCTCACTGGAAACAGTGAAAAAGCTAAACGCAATACCACCAATAAAGTATAGCTGTAAAATAAAACTTGCTAAGGAACACAAAAGAAGGTAAGCTACAAAATACTTCTGAATTAATTCTCTAAAAAAAGCACAATTTAAAAATAACTTTTAAATATTACCCCATATCACCCTGCTGAGTAACTAACCATCAGATGCCACATAATAATCAAACATTGTATCTTCACTGCCTTCTGGGATACAGGGAAGATCAAGCTTTACTGTTGCATGGTTTCGAAGCCAGTATTCCATTTTGCATCTGTCCTCCAGCTCTAGTAATGCTCCTACACTCCACATGAGAGAGAAGATGTACAGCCTTTCCAAGTACTTTGGAGTCAGTTCCCCACCTTGCTCCTGAAGGATTGAGTTAGGTTTTAATTTTCAGCAGCCAGAAAACTCCACTTGATAAACATTAGTAACATCAGGGTAGAAGTCTTCAGTCGTATTTAAATTTAGAGATGTCTTCAATGATCAGACAGAATCAAGATAAACTGATAAAAAATCACCCAAAAATAAAAACAGGAAAACATGCTCCATGTGCTTAACGTAAACCAGTGCTTAACATCAAGACCAAGTGTGAGATTGTGAGAGAGGTTACATCCCAGCTATTACTTTCTAAAGAAATATAATGTATTCCTTACTAACCTGCATATCCATTGATATTCCAAGTCCTCAAAGAATCCTTCTCTACAAAACTTCGTTACTTAAAATTATCTTCAATACGTTAAGTATAGGTAAAAACATTCACACTACCTACCTTAGGTGGGATAAGGCCCTGAAGCATATTAATGCTCTGCATAATTACAAAGGCTTCCAACATCTCAGTTTTGCAGTGCAGAGACTGAATGCTGAAGCAGTACAAGTCTGGGAATGTTGAAGAATACAGCTGACGTAGAATTTCAGCCTCTTGCAAGGAACATCTCTTCAAAAATCCCTGTTGCAAAGCACGTCAAGAGAACAAATTTAGTTCCCAATGCAAGTCTCAGTAAATTCAAGTATACTAATTCAAAAGATTCAGGGAGCATGAAATGTTGATTTCTTGGGGGGGAGAATGGGAGGGTGGGGGTTGGGATAATCAGCAGAAGGTCAAATTTTACCCAAATATGCATAATGCCTACTGGATGTTAAAGATTAAGAGAACTGAAGAGACAAAGCTGTGTTCAACAGCACAAAAATCATTCTTTTCAAATATTTTTTTAATCACAACAGCTGTGAAAGGTATTCAAAAACTCAGCAAAGAAACCATATAATATGTATTGAACACAAATTTGATTTATTCTACACGTCATTTCTAACATGGATAGAGGACAACCTGAAAGATCTGGCAGATATACAAAAAAAGTCAGGTCAGGGGGGATGTCTGCTAGTGTGTGTACTGTTTTTATTGTGTATCTTGGTATCTGTAATGGTGGATGAACAAAACCTAAGTAAAACTATCCATTTCTTAAGATCATAGAACAGGATTCGTTCTTTGATGCCTTTAATTCAAAATAATAACACGATTTGTGGAGTTACTTTGAAGTTTTCTCTCATCTGCATGGAAGAATACTTCTCATTTACATCCCATAAATTTATTTCCTACATAAAATACAATCACCAGCAAAAACACTTTCAGATTTTTCCCCAAAACTCAAACTAAAATTTGGAACAAATTGAAATTAAATGAATTTGCTTTAAACAGAGGATGTTTTTCTCTTGTGAGAGTAGTTAAAACTGGAACCGGAGCTCCTGGAGTCTCCATCTCAAAACTCAACAGGACACAGACCTCTGCAGCCCTCTCTAGGTTGACTTGACTAAGGTTGTATTCAACGTTATCTCTGGAGGCCCCTTCCAAGCTCAAGTATATTGTGTTTCTAGGATTCTTTCTACTACCTTCATACTATTTTGAATTCTTCTTTTACTTCCCAAAGTAAATAAACTCTGGAACTGATTACAAATAGGTATATGAAGAACCTTTCTAGAAATGGGTAGGTAGAAAAAAAAGTGATAAGAATTAAAAGGCAGATGTACTTAAAACAGATATCCAAAAATCCACTGATTGTTCAAAAAATATTAGGGGTAAGTAGAAAAGGTGATGAGATGCTTTTGCTTTGGAGAAGGTTGATGAGTAATGAATCAAATACCTCTGATCACTTTGCAAAATCTGCTTAAGAAGCACATTACACAAGAACAGCAACATGAAAAGTTTGAGAACTATTTCACTGAACTTGGAAGTTGCATATGTCATAATAGTGCATCCCAGTAGGCAGCTGTATTTAGTTCTTTGAAAATGGTAAGGATTGAAATATAAATGTATACAACAACTGCCTGAGTCATCTATATTTTTCTTTAATTATTTTTTAAAGTTTATCTGAAATATCAACAAATACTGTATTTCATTCAGCATCTGAGAATTAACAAGATTAACATCTACCCTGACCTGTTGGAATATGTAGAATATTGCATTAAAAAATAAATTTAAAGGGAGGTATACTGAAAAAGCCATCAAGATATTTTATTTATGAAGTAAGACCAAACAAAAAAAAACAAATAAATGTTATTGGATCAAATTATAAATAACTATAGGCTGCAATTTTATAGCCAATTTTTTCAAGGGCAAAAGGAAGGCTACTTCGTGGTGAAATTAACATAATTTGGTTTATGTTATCCAAAAATTTTTTTTAAAAATGTTTATTTTCTTTAGACTGTTGCTATCACGAAAATATACTAGAATCATAAGGTTATGGATTAAGGAAAACTAGTTTCATACAACACTTTAACACAAATAAATTTAGCCTGCATCTCACTTTAAAGTGAGAACGTAAATCATGAGTGATAATGCAAAATAAAATGCTTTTTTTTCCTGCTGTCTTTGCAGCTGAACCTTTAGCACAATTTAAATATCCAAGAAGTGGTTGTCTGCAATCTAAGCAATGCAAGGAGGCAGAGCTGTGAGAACCTAACATCAGTAGGCCCTACGCAGTGTTGTAAGCACAGAAAGGAACAACACAAGTGGAATCTCAGGGGAGCCACTGTCCTAGATGCATAATTTACACTTACACTTTCCCAAATATCCATATTAGTTTAAAAAAACTTAAAAAGTAAAGCTTGGCAGTAACATACATAAGGCACTTGTGCTGACTGCATGTATTTGCATTGGTAAAACTGAAGTTTTACCAGCCAATTTTTTTAGGAAACTTGTTAAACACTCTTTTCATAATAAGAATACAAATATTTTGGACTTGGCAAAGGAACTTATTGAATGAATTAGCAATGATTCTCGAGTGTTGCAGAGACCTGTGACTGTACAGACAGTTCTATGTGATTTAATATCATTCAAAAAAGAAAGAGCTTTAATCACTACTAGAAAAATATAGTATCAGCCCTCTGCAGCAACCCTTAGTTCTTCACAAGCAGCAACCTCTAAGTTTGCAATAAGTCAACAGGACATGGGTGCTTCCAACACAGGGCTGAAGAAAAAAAAAAATCAGAAATCAACTTTTTTTTTTAACTGCTATTGTCTCTATTATTTTCTTAAAATGGAAGAAAACTGGACTTAAATGCTGAAAGCTTTGTTGAAATATATTACTATGGAACATTAGGTAGATTCTTGGGAACTCTCATATTTCATCTTTACCAAGATTTTTGCAACATGAAAAAAAATAGTATGCTCAAGTCTCAGAATTTGTCACTCACTATATTGTTACAAGCATTCTGTCAAGATTAGGACATATTTTTACTGGGTTTTGGAAGATGAAAGATGACATAGAAAAAAAGACTTTATAAATCACTTTGATATTTCAATATGTTATATGTTGGTTTTTGACTCCAAAACACATCTAAAACATGTTTTGTTTTTCTGAATTATTCGTTCCATGCCAGAGAGACAGTAACTACTGCCTGGATCTTCAGATACTTTGCTTCCAGGAATGTTAACAGACAACCAACATCAATTTAAAAATTACGTGCTTTGATGCTGCATTGACTTTATTTCTGGTTCTAAATCCCAACTGCAATAAATTTTAAGAAATATCAAGAGAATTTATATTTTCTTGAGGTTTCAAGTTCTCTGAATCAACTTATTCTTTTTTCCTCCTTGGTCTGAAGCTGTACTATGGGCTGCCAGGTAGTTAGTGTTTTAACAACTGATTTGTCCTTTAACTACATAAAATACTTTTAATTACAAGTTTGTCCCAAAGCAAAATAGCCATGTTTTTAAAAGTGTAATATGTTACCTATGTCCCTTAAAAAATTATTCACTATTGTATAAACTACCAGAAACATTGCTATTTTAAGTACTAACCTAGAAGTTATAGAAAGTAGAAGGTGTTTCATAGCAACAGGCACAAAAATAGGTCCTAAAGAAACAACAGTGAAGAGCTGAATAAGTAACCAGTAAAACTTTCAATACAGACACAGACACTTAGCTGTTGTACCTCAAGAATAGGACTCCAGTTGAGAACTGATGAGCTCATGAACACCATCCCATTTCTTGAAACAGTTGCTGGGGAAGCATTATCAATATTATGAGGCTCAAAGACTATTTTGCAATTTGGCGCCATAGGTATCCGATCACCGTTTGCTAGCGTTAGAGTTCTGTTGTCATCCAGGACAGAATTAAGGTTCTCAATCCAAATAGCATCAACTGGACCATCAAGAACTATCCAGATGTGGTCACCTATAATCCAGCATAACAGATAAAAAGGCCTACAGATGAAGTGATCGTTTTTTTCAGTGACCAGTTTCTTATGTCTGCAAACAAATTTTTACCGAATTTTGAATTCGGGCACAAAGCTATGATCTCAGCTTTTAATACAATTACCACTTCCATCACTCAGTTTCGGTTGGGTACTTCATTTTGTCACCTATTGATAATAATTATCCATTCTTCAGTGTATAAAGTGCCATCAGCGTAAGTTACCAGTTTCTAATACTCTGAAAGAGTTTCATGAATCCAGTCTTCAAGACAGTAATAAATTAGGTTTATTTCAAGTTACATATAACAACATGAAGAAGATAACAACTACAGATATATTCAAATTCAAACACCATTTGTTTCCAACAACTTTTATAAATGTAGAGAAGTTAAATAAACACTTGAAAAATCACCCTTTCAAATAGCACACATTCTTGTCATTTGTTCTGCTCCTAAACTTGATCCAGCTTCCTTTCAAGTTTTTCCATCACTTTCCATTTAGTAACAGAAAGGTATTTTAAAGCCTGCCTCTGTTTCCTAGGAGAGTCTGAGTCTGTTCTGCTTGCCTCACTTTCGTACTGAGCAACAGATCCTGGCTGGAAAGAGATCCCATCTCGACTTCTGGCTGCCCACCCCTTAGGGAGCAGACAGCCCCCCTGTGCATTGCTAGGCAGCTCTTCAGTCAGAGATGGTCCATCTGCCTTCAGAGTCAGTCCTTATTGTGAAGGCCTAGGTGCCTTGGAGCGTTGCTAGTGTTGAACCAAGGAGATACGAAACAGATGATAAACTTTTAATATGTAGAGGGTTTTTATATCTACAGTTCAGGCATCTCAAGCATGAGGCAGTCTGACCCATAAAGAGATATTACAGAACTCTTACAGAGTAAATCTGAGGAAGTCATGTGAATGAACTTCATCTTGAAGGAAAAGATTAAAAAATCAATAGCTAATGCTATGCTACATTCTCAAGGGTGCTACATTTCTAGATTTGAAACAAGCCTACCAAAATTAAATTGAAAAGCATTTTCTATTTTGAAAGTCTCTGTATTTTTGAAGACTAAGAACTTTAGTGTGAAAATAGTGCAATAAATGTTAGGATTTTCTTTTATTTTTTCTTTTAAGACATAATGATAAGATCGCATACTAATTTTCAGACAAAAAAAGGAAGAATCCATCTAACATCAAACTATCAAGGCTACTCTTTTAGTTGATATAGTAGTCTAAGAATATATTTCAGCATAATTTTAGGCAGAAATTGGTTGCCTAAATAGAATTATCTGGTGCCATTTGAAATGGACTATGCACACTATATGTGCAGGGCTAGCTGGTATGACACAACGGATGAGATTTATTTCCTTTTAACATGGTGGCTGGAGAATAGGTAGAAATCCTGACAGCACCCAGAATTTTCATAGGATACCAGTACTGGGAGAACTGACTTCTACTTTTCTTCCATACAAGGGCCTTATATGCAAAAGAGAGAATTCAGAAAATGCAGTGAAATGGTATTTGTTACACTACACAGTTTGAACACAAAGCATTTATAATAGAGACTGTAAAAGGGACAGAAATTCTTCCAGCAATTTCCCAACACTTACGTAAAAAAAAAAAAAAAAAAAAAAAAGCCTGCTAATGTGCTTTATAAAGGAATCCTGAAGCTTGGAGTTTTTTCTTGTTTTGCTTTGAATGGAAGTCTTTTTCATTATCTCTGTATTGGGTGTGGCTGAACTGGAGTTCATTTCCCCACAGCAGCCCTCACAGTGCTGTGCTCTGCATTGGTGGCTGGAAAGGTGTTGGTAACACACCGGTGCTTTGGGTACTGCTGAGCAGGGCTGGCACAGCATCAGTGCTATCTCTCAGCATTCCCCACATCAAGGAGCTGGGGGTGAGCAAGATCCTGGGAGGGGACACAACCAGGCCAGCTGACCCAAATTAACCAAAGGGATATTCCATACCTTGTGACATCAGCTCAGATATAAAAGCTAAGGAACGGAGGAGGAAGGTGAGGCACTTGTTATTTACAGTGTTTGCCTTCTGGAGCAACTGCTATGTGTGCTGAAGCCCTGCTTCCTGGGGAGTGGCTGAACATCGTTTGCTGATTGGAAGTAGAGAACAAACCTTTTTTTCCTCTTTGCTTGTGCTCATGCAAACTTTCCCTTTTACTTTAGTAAACTGCCTTATCTCAACCTATGAGTTGTTTTCCATCTTATTGTCTCTCCCCTGTACAGCTGGGAAAAGGAGTGGTAGTGCAATTCAGTGGTCATTCGGAGTCCAGCCAAGTTCAACACACCACAATACCTTTCTTGGCTCTTAACGTTTTTCTCCAGAGCGTTGAAAATATTCCATCTGTCCAATCATTTGTTGCCACATCAAGGCGTCCAAACATTTGTGGAGCAGTTATAGCTTTAGGATTCATTCTCATTTCACGATGTGGCTGTCCACAATCTATGAAGGCAGATCACAATGAGGTTTTGCATTTCTTTTCAGCAATAAGAGAACTTTGACTAATTCAAAGTCATTACACCCAAACGTATGCTTTAATAGGCATTCACAATTATAAGAACTTGCGTATATACTTGAAAAACTTCTCTTGCTATACAAAATTCATTAATTGGAGACATCATAAAAAGTAGAATGAAGTTCTGGAACTTTTCAAAGTACAATTCACATTTCATAGCTTCATTGGGAACAGAAGAGCAGCAAGATGACATTTATTCAAGGTTTAGTTTAATATTTTGAAGGCTTATCAAAAAATACAGCTTTAAAAGCTTTGATTTGGATGCACATTTTTAAAACCCAATGACTAAATACCAGACAGAGGATTGATTGGAGGTTTAAGTTTTTTTGCCCTTCTGTGCACTTGCATGCATTTTAGAATAGGTAAAGTATATGATATTGGGATATTCCTGTGAATTCTCTTAGACAGATAAATTCTTTCTAGCGATACGATGATCATATAACCTTTATTTCTACCTCATTAGCAACAGCTTAAAAACTACTTTGCCAGACATCTTTAGAAAACCCAATATTAAAACTTAACCAGGAGCCAGTAGTAAGATGTTGAATGAAAGAGCTGAAAAAATTACTTATTTTAAAATATATTCATTGTAATCATATTTCACTAACACGTAATAGAAGCCTGACAAATCACGTAGTTTAACATTTCATGAGGTTCTGTGAGAAGATCAGCTTTGTAAAAAGTATTGAGGTGGCTTTATCTTGGTAGTAGTTCACATCTCAGTGCAATGCGCCCTTGCTCTTCCTTTTTTTCCTAAAGGGAACATTCATTTCCGCTGCAATGTAGAGCTTACAGTGTTTCTTAAGCACAGCACAGTACTGCATGTATGAGAGACTTGCTGAATTACTTTTTACAGAAATTATCCATTTCTAGAAAATCATATAAGAAGCCTGTGAAATGGGCTTACCTCAAATTAGGTGTTTTTCTCTGCAGGCTATGACCTTTTATTTTAATAAGATCAAACAGACATTCTTCAACGAATATTTTTGTTTAGAAATACAGATAACAAAAAAACCACACACAGTCTTCAAGCCTCCAGCCAGGACACAAAATTAATACCCTTGAAGGCTTAGTCACTGCCTAAACCAGGAAATTATGGCTATAAAACTAGTTATTTTATATTGCAAAGACCCTGTGTTGTGCATTGTGTTCAAAAATACCTAAGTATTTATGATTAGCAAAAGGTTTCAGCATTACCTCAGCAAAACCCAGGAGATGCTTTAGTCACTTGTCTGAGCTGCCAACCTAGACTGTGTTCCTCTTTCTTAACACTTCTAGAATAAGAACTTCTGATAAAAGTATGGTAATATGGAAAAACGGACATGAAGCATATGGCTTTGAATGTCAGATATTTTTATTTTTAAGTTTTAAAAGATTCTACTAGAATAATTAGTATATCAACACAAAAACTCATTCTTCCAGTAATATATTCTCACAATGAAGCAATTGAGGTTTACTGAGAGGAAGCAATGGGGTTTAAAATTTACAGTGTAAAGCTTCAGTAACAGTTTACAATATAAATACTAACATACCTGTCATTGCTTTCATTAAGGTGTGGATGCAAGTAGTTTTTCCTGCACCACTAGGTCCTAGTGTCATCAATCCATGCCTTACTCTCTGGGTTTCAAAAAGCTGGATAACTTTCAGTTTCCAAGGAGGATGACAAACAAGGCCAGATTCCTCCACCTTAGAGACAGTGAGAGAAAACCAAATTTTAGAGGGCAAAATATATTTTGATGCCTTTAGATAGATAGATATGTATTTACAGATATAGATTGATATAGATATACCTTCAACAGATTATTACACTCTTTGTAAAGGCTTTTTGTATATTAAAAAAAAAAAACCCTGTTGGAAAAAGAAGATATATTTGGTATTCAAATATGTATTCAGAAAAATAAGGTAAACCAGCCTCTATATACATTATAATCTATTAGATATATCAAATAATATACCTATTTTTTTATATATATACACACCAGATATTCTTAAATTTGCCCTATTGAAATGTTACAAACATCTAATGGGAAATTAAATAGAAGAAATCTCACTGTAGGTAAATCTTTTCTCAAGTTCATATTCCAATTGTTAAGACTTTAGACAAATATTAAATCCTGGGTCACATAAGGCAAGCTCATATACATGCATTTTTCAAACTGGACCCTAGTAACCATGACTTGAGAAAACCACAGGACACTATAATCCCAATTCTGTGACCTCCTGAAGAATAAGCTTAATAATAATAAGTCAGTGGTAAAGACTTATGGAAAAGCTTACTCTTCCATTAAACAGTAAAATATAATATTGCCAGCTGGATAGATTCCACAACAATAATTTTCTTAGATGTCACATCATGATAGTTATGCCACAGCACCACAGATCACGAGAAACATCACCTGTTTGTCAATGGCTGCTTCAAGTTCAGGATAGCCAGCTTTATCAAGCTGAATATCTGGAAACAGATCTTCAATTAGACTCAGAAATAAGGGTTCATCTTCATCAATCTAGTGAAAATCAGGGGAAACAAAAATCCACACAGATTAAAACCTGTTCTATTTATTTTATCATCTTTAAAAAGAACAATCCCTAAGTCCTGAAGACCTAAAGAAATGCTTGAGAACATAAGGAACCACCTACAGTAATCCTCTAGGTGTTAAACACCAGAAGGACACAGCAGAAAGAGATCACATGATGCTTCTATTAGTCAAAATAAAACACTAACATGCAGACTGAATATCTTACAGTAGATTTTAGCATTAACACTTAGAAAATTGTCTGTTTTATTTGATGTAAAAAAAAAATCAAGTATCACAGCAACAGAAGAGGTTTGTTAGCTATTTAGATAGGTGAGATGGTACTCATTACTATGAATAACATATTCTTTCCAAAGAGTGACTAAATACTTCAGGATAAAGTTTCTAGAGAAGCTACTGCATAGACATCTATTTTGTCATTTATTTCTAAAGGTAACGGGGAAAATATGGAAAAAAATTCTGAAAGATTCAAGGTTCAACCCAGGTAGGAAGCCAAGCAACAGACAGCCCCTTGCTCACCCCCTCCTCAGGGGGAGGGGAGTACACAGGGTAGTATGAGAAATTTATCTCTATCCCAGCCAATCTGAATGTTCCACTCAGAGAATGCAACACTTCCAAGCTAGCTTCAGTGTAAAGGTCACATACAATCTTCTAGTGATCACGTAGCTCCAAAGTGCAGTTTAAATTATTTATCAGGCCCCCAGAACTTACTAGTTTAGACAGGTTCATATCTCTCAGCACACGCATGACAATGGTAGATTCAGTATCTGTGGGATTTGCTCTTTTTGCTGATCCCAGTGTACGCAGAACAGATAATATATTCCGCAGGCCAAAATCGTAATGCACCTAGAAGATATGTAAAGAAAATTTTCCCCAATTTAACAGGGATTAAACAACTCTTATTTACTGTTTAAGACATGGATGGATATGTAGGAGAAGTAGCACATGTTTCAATGCCTCCAAACACCCATCAACTGTTCTTTGGCTGTATGACTATGGGTGACTTCACTCTCCCAGTCTGTTACCATCTATTAAAATCTAAGGTGTGACAGAAAAAAAAACATAATCATAAGTCCTTGAATCAAGACAGGGCTCCCAAGCACTATTGAGAAATACTTTATCAGTATTATTTTGAATTCTCTGTGGCCCTTGGACACTGAGAAACATCTGTACAAGCACAGGCAGCACAAACCAAATGCCTCTCAATCCACTCTGTAAGACCAACAAAGGCTATATATAAAGCCTTTATTTGTCTCAACCATCACCATTCATTAAAGCTAAATCTTAATAATAAGCAGTGTTCTGAATGAAAGCCCCATTCTTGCACTGACAACCCGCAGCAGGAGTTAATCTTCCAGGACAGCAGAGGGGTGCATTGCTAAACTACAGTTGTCACTTAGCTTACTTAGTGAACATGAACCTCTCCATTTTCTTCACATGAATATATTGTGACTTCATATATAGTTTTTCCCGAAAATAATCAGATTTCATCATATGAATATAATCACCTGCTTTGACAGTTGTTCTTCACACAGCTTATACAATGTAAAGAATTTCCTTGCCAACACAACATTAGCAATGAAACCACAACTAGCCAATTTAACACGAATTATGATTTGACGATCAGGAACCATCATAGCCACTGAACGGAAATTGATCTTCAAGTTTTCAGGAAGTTCTTGCCGTCCAGCATATCCCGGATTCTGGAGAGGAAAAACAGGTACTGAAGTTGAGTGCACTTTGCACAAACAGAATAATCAGCAAAGGAATATGCCATTTTGGTAGATAAAAATGATTTGTTGGCTTTAAATCACATGTCAAAATGAATTGCCATACAGACTTACCACCATATCTCTACAGAATTTTTGTCTCTTTTACATCTGTGAGATATCAAAAATGTTCCACCTAAGCATTTCAAATCTTACAGGTCCTATTTTTACTGGCCACTTCTACCTATATCTCTATGGCAATTTTTTTTGTAATTGTAGCAAAAAGCATACTTTGGGGGCCAGAATTTGGCATGCAGAAGCAATCGGCAATTGAGATAACTTGTATTTATGGTGCTGCCTGCATTTGTTAGTTGCATGTGTTTGATGTTATTGGAACAAGACCCCAAAAACTGTCTTTGCAGCAATGCTCAATGTTCTCAAAGTATCAGTCAGTTAGTTCTAAGAACTGACTGACATAAGAGTTAGCAAGTACACTTAATATGACAAATTAGACTGGATTATTGTACAATCATCACTGGCATATTAGAAACCTACTGAATACTTACCATAGTAAGAAAGATGCCAAATTCTGGGTTCATTTCCACATTGTCTCCATCAGTAAAAATAAACCTTTTTTTACGTTTCTTCTTACATGTTAACACAATTGCTATTTGCTGTGCAGCTACTGATAGCACTGGTAAATCAATACGATTGAATTCATCAAAACAACCCCAGGAGCCAGACTGAGCAAGACCTTCAAAGAAAACAGCAACTAAGCATATGACCATTATGTTTTTAACACTTCTTTGGTGCAATTCACAATACAAAAACTAGGTTGATCTACTTCAGGGGGAAAAAAAAGGGAAAGGAAGAAAGAGAAGAATTTCGATTTTTTTTCCAGTAGGAATATACAAGTTCCCAAAGTCCTTAAGATTGTCTAGAATACTATGTACTTTGGTTTCTTCTCCTTTTCTCATATCTTGAATGTTTTTCTGTTCCTCTTTACCCTCCAAGAAAAATTCCTGCAGTAACTCTATGAAAATATGACAGGCTGTCAATAACTTATTGCACATATTAAAATGAACAATACAGTTGGGTTCACCGGAAAAGAAGTTGGAGGTCAGTCTGTACCAGAACTGCATTTTTCCTCAGATTTTTTGGGGAAAACAAAACAAAATCATAGATACAGTAACTTGCAACAATACAATGGTCAAGAATCTCCATTTGATCTCTAATTTAACATCTGCCATGATGAACAGGTATCAATTTCAGGTGCCTAAAAAAATGTCATCTGCACCTAACTTCAGTGAGTTCTACCAACGGTTTTTAACATATATAGACTATCCATGTATTTCCTTCTACTGATAGGAACTTCAACATTTGAAGGAGATAAAATACTGATATTCATAATAAGATATGAATTTCTTGCAGTTATTAAAAGGCTGAAACCATCTGCTGGTTATGCATCAACCTTGTTTTAAAAAGATGCCTTCTTAGCATTTGAAACTTTCATGTAATTCATAAAATCATATAATCTCAGGACATCCTGACTTAGAAAGGACTCATGAGGATCAACAAGTACAAGTCCTGACTCCACAAACGTGTATCTAAAAGTTAAACCATATATATAAGATAGTTGTCTAAGCACTATATGGACACTAATAGGCTTGAGACCCCAATGCCTTCCTTGGAGAGTTTTTTCCAGTGCTTGACCACACTCTCAGTGAATATCTAGCTTGAATTTCACCCGACGCAGCTTCAAACCATTCCCCCATGTCCTATTACCAGACACCAGAGAGATCAGCACCTCCATCTCCACTCCCCCTCATGAGGAAGTTATAAACAGCTCCTTCCCCTCAGCCTCCCTTTCTCAAAGCAAAACAAACCTAGTATATTCAGCTGTTCCTCTTAAGTCATGCCCTCTGGCTCTTTCACCATCTTTTTTGCTCTCATTCGGATACATTACAGTATCTTTATACGCTGTTATATTGTTGACTCCAGAACTGCAAAGAGTACTTGATCTGAGGCCACTCCAAAGCTGAGTATAGCGGAACCATCACTTTCTCTGCCCAGGTAGTTATACTGTGCTTAGTGCACCCAGGCTAACAGTTGACTGTTTGGCCAACAGCTTACCTTTGGTCCGCATCTTACCTTTGAAGATCCTCCCAAGTCCTCGGAAATCCATCTGGTCTGAACAGTTGAAGACCACTACATATTTTCCAAGGCACCGTCCCATATCTTTCACGGTTTCAGTTTTTCCAGTTCCTGCAGGTCCCACAGGTGCTCCACCCATGTTCATGCCCAAAGCTTGAGCCAAAGTGATGTAGCATCTAAAAGGCAGCAATCAATCAGGATGCAGCAGACAGTTTTCTGTATAGTGCCAGGGGAACTTTAACAAGGTCTGATTTAAGGAGAAAAGGGAAGTGCTGAAATTATATTCCACTAATTACAATTTAGATCAGTAAGGACGAAACCCCTTCACTCAGTCTCTGATGAAGGGAATATTAAGGTTCATTTCATCATACATAAAGTGAAAGAACAGACAATCCTCAATTATCAGCAACCTGAAAATCACAAGAAGGGAAGAAAGCAGATACAGAAATGCTGCTTAATCTTAGTTTGATTACCTTGGATACTGATTTATTTCATCTGGAGTAGTTTCAAAATACGCTATACTGTGGAGTGCAATAATGAACGACAGCTAACCTTTCCTTTCTCATCCATCTTTAAAATTTGATCACACAGTGCATCCCATTTTCATAAATGAAACATCCATGTATAATGCAGCAAAAGACCAGCTAATAATTATATATCAAGACTAGCCTTAGAATTTTTTTGCATGGAATAGTTAAAAAAACCAAACAAAGCAAAAAAAAAAAAACAAAGCAAAAAAAACCAACAAAGCAAAACCAAACAAACAATGCCCTTATTTTGCCAATGATAGGTTATAAAGCATTCTTTGAGCCGAGTTAGGCAGATCTCTCTGTTAAAAGGATTGCAATTCTTTCAACATCCTTTTAGATCAAAGATCGAAACACTGAACTACTGCATTTGAATAAAACTGTTTTTCCTGTCAATTCTTCCTTAGCTCTTTCTGTTAGCTTGTCTATAAACATCTACTTTTGTCCTGCATCTCTACATATTTTATCTGTTGGATATATCTGATCCTCAGATATATTGGCTTCACATACATAAGAATGAAGGTCACGTACATCATGCATGTGGAGACCAATGCTAGTATGTGGCAGAAAACAAGTTGGAAATTATTCACATTACAGGGCACAGAAACAAAAATACCAAAGCACTCCATATGAAGTTACTGACTTTGACAAGACTGTGAAAGATAAACTCTGCAGAGATCAATTTTGCATACAACAGGAACGTCTAAATTGCTCTTGTAAAAGCCAAGGTTTGGCAGCAAAGAATAAAGGTAAAAAATTAGTCTTTTTCACCTGTCTGTAAGAGGTGTTATGACAAGCCTGTCAGTACAGCCCAAGAATTCGTTCTGGTATGTGAAGCTCACATCAGTGATCTTAATCACCATTTTATCAGAGTCTTCATAAAAATAAAATCTACACTGTTTCAGCCACTCAAAGTCCGTAGGGCTCTTGACATGCATGCAGCACTAAGAAGAGAGGGAAGACAAGGCTGCGGCATTCATGGTTAACATTTACTTTCACATTAATATTATGGCATCTAAGTAGTAGATGAAAAGGCGGCACTGCAAACATAGTGAAAGGCATAAAGAACAGCTAGTAACAAAAGAATAGTGGAGAACCTATCTGGATTTTTACCACAAAAATTGCTAATGCATTATTGCTCAATCGCATACTTAGGCAGAGGAACTTCAGGCTTTAGACGAGTGTGTCAAAATTCTAAGTACAAATGAACAGTCCATAACCATTAAGAGCCATTAAGTTCAGTTTCCCCTTAAAATTGCCATTCCTTTTAGTCATCTCTACCACTTTAGTTTTACATGAGTAGGAAGTGATATTTGATATTATAAACTGCTATAAGAATTATATGAAACCACATGCATATTGAGAAAAAAAATATTTCAAGGCAGTGTCATGGTGCTGATACTGAGAAATTTAACAGAGCTGAGAATAAGTCAGTTTCTCTATCAAATATTAAAACAGGATTTTAAAAAATGTCATTCAGTTTGTATCTAAAAATTACACTTCACATAGAATGATTATAACTAGAACCAAATGATTCTACAATGAAAAGATAAATGCCTGCCTATCAATAATAGGCTAAAACTCAATAATTCTTTTCTTGAACAGCTTAATTTCAGAATCAGATTCAGGGCTTCCTATAGGTAAAAGGGTATGCTAGCTTTAAGTTTGATTAAGCTAAATGCTTTCATTTTCCTTATTTTAGCATCCTGTGTCAGCATGAGAAGGTCTAAAGGGAATAAAGAAATCCCTAAGTAATAATTAAGTATGCTATTGAAACTAGAACAGAGAGGATACCAGCTTTGACCAGCTTCAAACTTTTTCCTGTATTAAAACTCTATATTCATTTTATTTACTTGTGGAAATTCATAATGCAGTCCAAAGAAAGGACAATTACTTGCAACAAAATATATGAGGAAAAATAAGTCCCTGACTGATCATGCAACAGAGGCATTTAACTTTAGTGGACCAACAGGAAGCATAAAATTCTGCTACTGCTTGGGGAGAGGAAAACTCACTGAATAATTTAAAAGGAACTTAAGACATGTTTGAAGCAACATCAGCATTTTTATAATGTTCCAGGACACATAATCATTACAGTCATGAAATTAAATGTTTATCTTATGAGGCAAGAGTTCATAGTATTGTAATATTTTCTTATCATGTCACATTGCTTATGTGGAAAACCCCTCGTAAGCCATTGTTAATTTTTTAATACTTACAAGGCCATCAAAAATGTCCCTCTGATGCACATGAATAGTGATTAATGTCTCATATTTAACTCGCTCAACTGGACTAAGGTCTTTTGTTGTCATATCTATCAACATGTTCAGAAGATCCAGGAAAAACTGGTTAGTCTTACGCATAACTTTTTTATCCTGCTTGGCAAGAGTCAAAGCTTCTTCTGAGTCTCTTGTCCAAATCATTTGGATCCCCAATAACCCGACCTTAGGAAACATAGAAGTACATGCTTCATAATCTTTTCTCTTTCACCTAAAAGGTACATTCAAGACACAGAAAAACTAAAGAAATGGTTCTCCTACTATATGTATAAAATTACTTTTCATGCATTCATACAGAGGTCATTCAACCCATGCATTTGTTTTGTGAGGCCCAACCCCATCCAAAAAAGCATATATAGTCTGTACTTCAGTCTTGTAGATACTGCCTGCAGTGCCCTGCTTATAAAACTCTTCAATATAATTTACAGTACATATAAAAATACAATGTGTAAAAAATATTTTTTATATAAATATTAACTAACCACTGAATAATTAGTGCTTCAATTTGAAATTTTTTTCTGGTAATTCACAAAGTCTTTATTCCATCTCCAACAACATTCCTGATCACAAGTGAAGCTTCTACTAAGAAAATAATTTTTCCTCAACAGTAACCTCAGTTTCAGATCTTTAGCAATACATAGCATTATCCTGAATATATGAACAAACATACAATTTTACTACTTTTCCTCCAGTAGTCAAGTATTAAGCTTGTAAAGAAATAGTGTTAACATCATTACATTAATTTATTGCATTCAGCATCCTTTTTAAACCAGAGTTTAGGGTAAGTTATCTTCTTTTGCTTTCACCTTTGTGAAGCGTAATTTAAAAGACTGAGATGATTCAAATGAAATTAAATGCTGTTTTTTTATTTAACACTGGCTACAACTTTGAATACAAAGACAAGAAAAAAACCTGCTACATATCTGTGAATAATTCTTCATTCATTTAACAATGATATTACCTGGGCTGGGTAAGTAGAAAGAAATTCAGTAATCTGGAAACTTGTTTCCTGGATGTCCATAGCTGCCTGGCGAATAACTCGATGCAGTGATACCTGGGATTCCTTCAGGAGAGAACTGAGCCAAACTTCCACATTACCTTCAGCCATTACTGGTCTAGTCAGCTCTACAGTCTCACCCTCTCGTGAACTAATTGACAATATACGATCATATATCTAAGGAAAGCAAAAATATCTTGTGTTTATAGATATGTTGTTTGTCTTTACAATAACTTGTATTTATCTGCAATCACTCCATTAAAATGATTTAAGTAAGGAATAAATTATATCAACTTGCTCAATGAAATGTAAAGGCTATTAAATCACTACTTAGCTGCGCAGAAAGGCTTTAAACAAAACACTGTCATGAACAAAGAGACAAAACCCAATATATTGACAATCCCAAATTTCACTAAAGTTTCAATGGCAATCCTGTGCCATGTGCTCAAGGATGACCTTGCTTCATCAGGGATGTTGGACCAGATGACCCACTGTGGTCCCTTCCAACCTGACCCATTCCGTGATTCTGTGACAACATATACTTTCCGGACACAATGAAGGAAACCTTCCCCCATCACTAGTGGGTTAATATCCTAACAAAATTTACAGCCTTAGAATCAAAAAATAATGGAAACAGAAAAGTTAAGCAACATAGACAACCAAAGGAATTTCAAAGGCATGGGGAGGCAAATTAGTTTCTAAGAAAATGTATACATAAGGAAAAAATTTTGCTATCTGTTCTTGTAAAAGGTATAAGAAAAGTGTTCTTCAAACACTATGCCTGAAGGCATAGTAAGGACAACTCAGAAACAGGAGAGACAGTAGATACACTTTTTCTTACAATCAAAAAATAAATGGAACAGTACAAATACAGTCAATGTAAAGACACAAATAAGTTCATAAAGACTCAAAAGCTTATTTGAGAGGATGACACAGAAAAAAGTACAGTATATGGGTTGGGTTTTTCTGAAATTTAAGCACTGGTGCAAATTTTTGGTTTGCTATTCTACATGAAGTTTCACTATGACATAAATGAAGATATGAAACTAAATCTTAAATGAAAAAAAACCTACTCAGTATCAAATAGTTGGTGAACGTGGTGAAACAGTTGAATGCCTTGTGCAACCAAGTAGCACTCTAATTTAGCAACTATCACACATTGTCAGTGTGAGGGAATGTAACCCTGAGCTGTGGGCAGTACATACCTTTTCATGGAACCTGACGGTTTTAATGTTGTCAAACACGTTCAGCAGATGTGCCTGTATATTGTGAGAGTTGGATGCCTGGCCAAGAATTTCTAAGAGAGCAGGATCTGACACAAAGAAGAATCGTGGAAATAGCAGGCGCTTTTTCTCCAGGTACCTGCATTTTGTAAAAAATCGGTACAGAAGCCAGGAGGGGGTAGATGGTAAGTGATTTAGGTTAATTTATACATCCTTTCCTCTTTAAAAGTGGTATTTCTCACAATTTATTATTCCCATTTTTATCTGTAGCAATGAGAATTTTTATCCATCATACATTCATATTAAGCATCTGCTTTAAAGCTACTCTCTTAGTATCAGAAATCATTTCATGGAAAACTTTTATTATTTGCTATAATCTAAATAGCAGTAAAAATAAAAGAAACTAAATTGAAATAAAATGTTTTTACGTGAACTCTTTCACTTGCTATTTACATCTCTCAATTTGAATTTCTCCCAGATCTGTGAAAAGTGTGAATGGGACACACAAATCTAGACTGCCTTCTGGATTGAAACTAGGCTAAAACCAGCTTTGTTTTAAACAGAGATAGACAGTGAGTGACAGTGAGCCACAAATCAAATACTTATCAGTGAGATGGTAGAAATTTCTTTGGAGGTGTTGTATCATCCTGCTAACTTGTCTGCTCAGTTCAACTGAATTCATAGTAGAATAAGAACATGATCTTTGCAAAGTTCATGGGACAATACTTGAGCAATTGCTCTTTGCCTGGTTACACAGTGCACAACCATCTGTCCAAGAATGTGGTCTCACAGTAATCTTACCCTGTGAGTGATTTCTGACAGATTTCAAGCTGTTCCAGTAAATGTGGCAATAACTGTCCCATTATTTCATCTCCAACACAGCACTGAACAACATTAGGTGTTTCATGAGCTCGGGTCATGATCCTTACCCAGGATTTATCGATGTTAGAGAAACGCTTTGCTTCCTGTTGAAACATGACAACGAATGCAGAATGGAAGAAATGGAGGAAGAAAGAGAGAAGAGGGAAAAAGCACCTGCTTGCAGAACCAGCACCCAGTAATCTCAACAGCAATCTTCTCACTAGTAATCACATGTCTTCTAGAAATTTTTCAGCTTAGAAAAACACATTTCTTTCTGCTTACACAATAGAGCTTATTTTATACTTGGCTGTCAAGCCTGGTATGTACTTCCTCGTACAATCATTTTTAGACAAAAAGGCAGAAAACTCGTTATACTTGAATTGAGTGCTTCAAATTTGAAGATTTTTTTAAAAAAACTAAAGTTCATTTTTAGTTTGAAAAGCCATGTAGGAAAGTTTAAGATAAGGATTCCTAGCTACTAGTATGATAGTAGTAGGTACTACTAGGCTAGGCTACTACTAGGCACAATGTTTAAATACATATTGGTTAAAAGCTTTACAATCTAGGAATAAAAAGATCAAATAGATCACACAATTTTATTATTCTTTCTCACACCATACTTTCCATTGGCACTGCTTACCCAATTTCCTAGCAAGACCAGTTTTGTTAAATACCAAAAGAAATTAAGTTTTTGTTACTGCATCAATTTTGATATCACAGTTAAGTCTTATTCTTAAAATGTTGGTAAGCAAACTGAAAAACTGCATGTCTAGAAACCTTTGGAAGTTGCTTTGCTATGTCACCACCAATAAAAACAGCTTCTAAATAAATCCACAAGTTCTGCACAGTCCGCCAGTTCTCAATGATATCTGTTGTGTTGGAAAGATAGTGTAGCCATTTCTGAATCTGTGCCTTGAAGGGTGTATTGTATCTACAATTTAAAAAAAAAAAAAAAAGAGAGACATTTCTTTATTTCAAGAAGAAAACAAGACTCTTGAAAAGCAGCATATAAGTCACAGGATGAGGAATAATTTTTCTGCTTAAAATTTTTCAAGTGAAAGTATAAAAACCTATACTCAACTCAGCTAGATGGCAGCCCTAAATCAAATCAGCTTCAACTTGCTGCTGTCTACACAAGGTGCATAGCATAGCTCTGATCCAACAGAAGCGGAATGGGAGAAAGATTTCAATTTCACTCTAAGCTAAAGTGGTTTCAAAAAGGGACTACATGACATCTTGAAAGCTGTAAACTCACAGAGTACCTGAACTCTCCCTAAACTCCTGCTTTTGAGCATCTGCCTGATGATCAGGTTCTGTGTTCCTTATTTTATCTGTGTCTTTTGGCATGTGAAACCAGACAAACTGAAGTTCACTTTAACTGGGGTTTTCAGCACCTTTGGCATGAGGCAGTGGCCTATCACAGGGGCAGAGTAGCAGTGCCTGTAATGCCTGAGGCATGCCCGCCACAGCCAGGCAGTGTTCTCCCTTATGTCCCCACTTTCCTACATCAATGAAAAATGTCCAGTTGTTTATTTGGGAAATCTGAGCTGCATCTACATGTTTTCAAAAGAACTCATTGGGGGGATACACTAAATACAATAAGAACTAACCCATAAACAGTTCCAGGACAAGCAAGCTCTTAGGTTTTATCTAGATGTTTATTTACCTTCTCTTCTGTGACAGATTTGTTGACTGAAACAAAGACTTTTGCTAATATTTTTATCTCTCCCCCCATTCCTTCCCTCCCTTTCCTGTTACCTGTTACTCATGAGAGAACCAAGAATCATCAAGCTGTCTTCCAGGGCAGCAATTGTTTCTGATGTGCTGTCACCTCTTAAAAGAAGTTCTCCACGAGTTTTAAAGTTTGCGAAGATAAACATTTTGTTATCCCATTCAGCTATCACTTGTTTTAACTTCTGCTCAATGTCTCTCTCTTTCACAGCACTTATGCAGATATCCTTTAAATAAACAGGATGCCAAAACAAGCTATGAATGCTTCAAGTCTCTGGTATACAAATCTAGTTCTTACTTCCTTTAATACTAGGTAACACTAAGCTCATGAGCAACTATTTAGTGGAAAGAGCTACAGATATACAAACACCACAGCTAATAATCTGTAAACCACATCACAATTTAATCAGCTCTGGGGGGAATAAAATAATAACGTAGTGACTACTTTTCATATGTTTAATGTCACAAAGCAAGGCACCCTCACAAATTAACTCCTGGGCCAAACTGCATGATTTAAAAAAAAGAGGTTGACAGCACAATACATTTGCGTCATTATTTTATACAAAAACCTCAACTGATAGTTCATTTCTCTGTTCTTTCTGCAGAAGTGTTTTGATTTCCTTCTTGCTACTGTTAGTCCTATACTATATGAGCAGATTGTTTGATTTCACCTATCTATTTTTCTTCCTTCACAATACCTCTATTTCCTCTTTGTATCTTAATAGCGGAGCTTCCATTATATTCCTCAGCTTGAATGTTTCACTCTCCACATCAAATCTGTGTTCAGTGAGATCTGTAATCTGCTTCCAGTGCCGAGGCATCATTGCTTTACTTGACATGTGCTCAAGCAATGGGCAACATTCGCTGAAGTCCTCTATGGTCTTCATTAGGTCAACAAAAGGCTGCCATTCCTTTACAGCACGAGGGAGCTTACGGCACCTATGTTGAGATAAAGCAAGCTTTTTTGAAAAGTTCCAAATATTCTTTCTTTAAAGCTACAGTATATGGTTTTAACAGCAGAACACATACCCTCCAAATTCAGGTTACCTCTAATTTAGAGCTTCTGTATGTGATTCTCCGTGCGAGAAAATCTGTTTCCAGTCTATTTCAATGACTGATAGCTGGGTAGGCACCTACAGGCTCCCCTTAAGGAGTGTAGCTGCATAATCCTAATACACTGTGCAAGTGATCTTCAAAACCAGTTGAAATGCTTTACATCTTGATTTAATCTTTTGGTGATGCTGATGCTATGCACTGCTCTGAGCTCTAGAAAAACCCTGTTCCTCAGGGTTTAATTCTTTAAGTTTTTTGGTTCCTGGTTTGATGAAAAGTTGAGCTTCTGTGCATGGAATATAACCCATTTTGCAGAAAGACTATTCAGCAATTCACTAATTTGCCTTTGACATCTAGTGTAAATCTGTCTCTCATGAACAACAATACTACAACAAAAAGGTGAAACTTTGCTTCATGGACAAAATAAATAACAATTTTAACATATATTCCGAGCTAATTTTAGAAGTTAGCCAAGAAACTGTCTAAGGAACAATAATGCTCAACATTTAGAATCTAAATTTTCTTGGTTTTATGACATTGGTAATGGATATATTTTTCAACTTAAATTCACATTTTGCGTGCCTCAATAAATACATACACTCTCCCATATGATTATTGGTGCTAACCAATTATAATCATATTCAAGAAGTACTTTGGGCAGCTTTAACACAGCAGTAGTTTCTCACCTGTTCTGAAACTCCAGAAGTTCACTGTTAATTTTTTCAATGTCTAATTCCGACCAAAGAATATCGTAGTAGCCACTGATTGTGTCAATGACACTGTTATATAGATTATAGAGTTTCTGCAACAGATTCAGTTGCTTCTTTATTTCAAGCAGTTGAGGATGTTGAGTAACAGGCAAACCAAAAAGATCTTCTCCACCTGTACAAGTAATATATTTCCGAAAGAGATTATCACATCGATTCTAAGAAAAAAAAAGAAAAAAACATTAAATAAAATTAAATAACTAAATATTAAATACCTGAAATTATTATTAGAGTTGCATTAAACTAAAATCTAGGAAATAATAGAGAGATATAGAGAGATAATAACAGCTTACACTGTCAACAGTTTTGTCAACAATTTTTCTGAGAAAAGTAACTTTTATCTAGCTTGGAGGCACATCTTTAGAAGCTGACAGGAAAGCCATTTACTTCATGTGGCACAGTGACAGAGCAATAAATGCTAAGATTACACTTGAAAGAGGTGAAGCATGACACACAAAGCAAAAAAAGGTGGATACAGTAAATTCTACCTCTTCAAGAATGCTGTGCAAATCTTTTATTGGATGTTGAAGTAAGAATTACTACCATTAAAGCAGCAAAGAAAAGCATAATTTAATTTTCAATTGCAATATAACTCAGGGAACATAGTAGGAAGTCAAATGAATAGCAGTATAGGAAAAGGAAAAGCATTAAAATTGTAATTGCAGGAATAGATGTTAATCATGATACAAAGATTTCAAGCAAAAAATAAACACAATAATGAACACAAGAATAGTCTATAGAAAAATACACTAAACTTGTGGGAAGGTTCTCATCAATATATTTGTATCTAGTAATCATTACTCATTATCTATGCAGGCTTTGTGCTAACTCCTAAAAAATTTAGATTTAAACAGCATTCTTTGTAAATGCATAGAAAAATTCCAACTTAGTTTTCACTAAGTTAAAACAGATTTTGCCAAATGTGTAACCCTATCGATCAATGAAAATTCATTCAGCTACTGAGATTCATTCTCAGACCCTTTAGGTGTTAGCTCACTTGTAATAAGTATTAAATCATGGCTTAGAATTAACAGTACCTGGAATATAGTAAGCCTGTCACTGGCTTCCTGAGGTGTTAAACCAACCACCATTGGTCCATTCTAAAAGAAAAAAACAAATCAACAAACAAACAACAGAGAAGTTAATTTAGAGAGTGAGAATAACCACAACTTATTTCTAATCAGCATTTTCTAAATGCTAACCTCAAACACTTTTGCAGCTTCCAGATCCCCTCCCCACATCAGATAGCAACTGAACCGAGAGATCACAGTTAACCTACCGAACAAGCACTTTTTTAAAAAGGATTAAAAGAAAAGAAAACAAAGAAGGGAACTAATTGCCTTTCAATGCAGAAATTTTTCATTACACTGTAAAAGCTAGGCAACCATTAGCAATCATAACTCCTTTATTGAGTAAAAGTCAGCATTACTTAAAAGATGATACAAGATTAGTTCAGCTTCATTCGTTTGTATTCTAATGAAAAAGATTGTAAGAGCCTAAGTCACTTGTACATTTGTCCAGCATCAGAAAACTCTTCTTTCTAACATAATTTCTCTTTAATTCTAGTCTTCACATTTGCGTATGCTAACTAGGTGTGTTTCATAAACCTTAAATATCTCAATTCTTAATTTTTAAGAACTGAGTACCAGCATTACTCACTTCAGTCACATACAAAACATTAACCAAAGCCTGCCCTACACTGAAACTCCAACACCATCTTAACAAGAACAAACCTACTCAGGAGTAGTGGGCCATCCAGTTAATTAGTCAAATCCAAAAATTTTTCCATGCTCCCACTGCTCCTTAAAAATGTCTCTAAAACAATAAAATAGAAACACTTGCCTGATCATAATCTGAATAGAACTGTGCACAGTCTTCAGTAAAAGTCTTTACAGCACTAATAAGCTCTCCTCTGAATTTTGGCTGCAAAGCAACAAGCTCATTCTGCACTTCATTTGCACGGATTAGCAGTTTTTCCCAAGTGTAGTGCAAAGTGTCCACCTTCTCTGTCTCTTCCTTGGCAACAAGTAGATCGTATTTGTTCAACATAGCATAGGATTCCTGCCAGAAAGTTGGTTTAAGATACATAAAGTGGTATCTTTATTTAACATAAAATGGTAACTTTGTATACATATATGTATGCTAATATTTTAAATTTTTAAGAATTGAGAATGATTTGTTAGAAAAAGAAATTGTTGCCAGATTTTGATAATAGTCATTATCAAAATGATAACAACCAATACCAAACTGGAAGAAACACCAGAATTTTTTTTTTTCTCAGAGCATTGACTTCCACTTGCACCACCAACATATGAACAGTCCACATACTGAAAATCCTAAGTGAATTTTCACAAAAACAGAACTGAAATTCACTTTCTGTAAATTAGCGCAGAGTAGGGTAGCAATGAACCTGTGGCATAACAGTTTCATTTGAAAATATTTGTATTAAGTGGAATTATTTCCATTCCTGCTTTCCAGTTTGATCAAATTGTAGGCAAATTGCAAAACTGGAAATGTAACTATCTTTGTACAACACCACTACATGGAAAATATGTCAAACTTCCCTTTCAAAAACCTGAAGCATCACTTCTTGTGCCTAGGGCCTCGAGGCTTCTGCTTGCAGAGTTGGAAGCTTATAATGAAGTTATGGGCAATCAGGAATCATGAACATGTCTTAGAAAAAAGAATTCTACTGAAAAAATCAATGGTGCATTTTGCCAAACTATAGCATTCTTAAACAAATACTCTGGTCAGGAATGCAGAGAAACAGTTACCATCTGTTTTTAATTCTGCCATTTGTCAGATGTTCAGTAAATGCATTCTACCACATTACCTTCTTTAAGGAAGTCAGTTGCTTTTGTTTATTTTAACCTATGGTATAGCTGATTAAAGCAATCAATCTCATATAGTCTGCTTAACATTAGCTTTTTACTCCACTTTAGGCTTAGCTAAAAAGAAAACAATTAGGAATCTCATTCCTTTACATACACAGACTTCGTCCACAAAGTATGAAAAGATTTCTTGCATTAAATATCTGTATTCTCATCTTTCTCTTACCTACATCACTCAATTTCTGCACTGTTCACTAAAGAACCTCTCACCTCAGCAGGTTTACATTCGCTCAAATCAGAAATTCACGCAAAAAGATTTACAGGAACACAACAGGTCTGTCACTCAACATTCAACACATACTAATTCATAAATTTTCTAAAGTCACTGTTAAGTTTTAACCCAGAAAATAACTGCTCTCTTGAAACAGTACCCATACATGCAACATTGCCACTAGCTACCTCAATGGGCCCAATTTGAGAGTCAATAGAGATCTGTAGTTCTCTGATCTCCTTTAAAGCTGACATGGCTATTCTGATATCATCCAGGTCCGTGATGCTGCGATTTAACTTCTTGCCAGTTTCCTCTATAAAAGTCAAAATTGCTTCCATCTGTGTTCTGTACTTCTTATTGCAATGACACCCCAGCAAAGTCATCCAGGCTTTGGTTTCTGATCTCAGTGCTAGCTTCAGATCAGCTAAAAATATTGAACAATTAATAGATATTAGATATTGTAGATATTTTTTAAGATGCACTTTTAATCTTTTTTATTACATGTGCTCTCTTCAGGGCCAGTTCTGGTTTTTCAGTCTAACCATTCACATACAGAGATGATGAAAACAGGTGGACACCTTGAAGTGGTTTATAAAATTGCTTGCAATTCACAATTGCTTTCCTCCTATTCTTCTCAGAATTTATCATCTTTTCTACTGGAAAGATCATCTAAAAATGTTGAACAATTAATAGATACTAGGTATCATAGATATTTTTTAGGTTGTATCTACTGGAAAGATGAGGCTGGACTCCACATCTGTCATCTTGTTTGTTTTACCATTACACAAACTTCTGTCCTATACACCACTAACGTATTAGTTAATATTCTCATCTAATTCTAAAATCTTTCCAAAAATTAATCTCTAAAAAAATAATGTGGGGAGCAAATTAGGAGTCTAATTATGAAAGCTGAAGAAACAAAGTTTGATCATAGCACCAGTGGAACAAAGTAACTGTTAAATAGAAGGGGGTTCAGCTGTCTCACTGCATGCAGCCAGGCAAGGAGAAAAGTAACATAAACTTATCATCTTATTCCCGTGAAATATGTACCCCTGGGAATGAGTGACAGAAGGATAGGCAAACATCTACCATCCACCCCGTAAGTGAGCAGAAGTATCCAGGTGGGGTAATAAACTTCAGCTGAGCCTCACAGATATTCTTGTGTTAGTGCTTTGTTTGCATGCATTTACAGCCAAAACAGCAAATAGCCCTTCTCTCTCCCTTTCTCCCCTCCATTTTAATCTGGTTCACCCATCCAAAACTAAGTCACATCTCTCCTTCCTACTGGACTCAGAAGGTACATGTCTCTGGAGAGAAGCTGAACTCTACCAGTGTACAGTGCAATAGCTCCCACGCAGATGTATTCAGGCTCAGAATTGATTTTCAGGTCCAGGTCTTGAAAATGCAGAATTTCAGATTCAAATTCAGAGAGTAATGGGTTTCCCACCATCAATTTATCAATGGTTTCCTCCTTGTCCCTCTGCCATACATGGTGGTAACAACTAAAACTCTCCAAAGCTGTAAGAACCTCCTGAAAGACATTTACAAGTTCAAAGAAAGATTCTCAGGATCATATACATAGCATACATATAATTTCTTAGCAGCTGTTTATTAGAGTACACTAAGAACTCCATAGCAGAGCAGGTTGAATCGCCTCACTAGACAAAAGGCTGCTGGTAAATTTATGCTAAAACAAGTTCCATTATTGATTACACATCATGCCAGAAACTCTATATTAATCACATCCAATTTATCAGGTCAGTTTAAACATTTGCCAATTAAGTGAATCTTCAGCCAATAAAATCATTGGAATCAGAGGGAAGTAAAGTTCAAAACTAGGATACAGTACACTTGTCCTTCTCTGCTGTTTATTGGGCTAGAAACTGGACATGAGCTCCAGGTCCCAAAATAACAAGAAAAATTCACTCTCAAATAATGAAGCTATGAGACAATTTTTTTTTTTTTTTAGCATTAATTTCTACACTCAATTCAGGTCCCTTTGATTTGAATATCATTTAATGAGTGTGCAAGAGAATTATTTTTCTGGTTCTCAAGAGTTCAGAAAAATGTGAGAAAATTAAAGTTAAATTTAATAATATAAAATGCATCCATCAATTAAACAAGTAAATGAGAGATGATTGCTAAGAGAGATAATCCACATCATGACTTATGGTAAATATAGTTACATGTAGGCATTAAAAGCTGGCTAAATGATAAAATTTTACAATATTACAAAAATCAAGTACCAAAATACTGTGATAACTATCCACCTTTATTAACTACTCAGCAGCAGCAGCCTGGTATTTATGCTTTAGTACCACTGAAGTTACAAGGCCTTGAGTCAAAGATTTTCACATGATAAGACTCTTAAAAGGTTGGACCAGCCCCAGAAGAAACTGATGCACATCTCCCTAAAGAAATAACAGTTCCACACCTACAGTTTACTCAAGAGTGCATAGAATAAGAGCAAGGCAAAGAAGTTATGCATATCCTTTAAGCTAAATCCTAACCTACACTAGCAAATCCCATGCAGCACTTTACAAATGTCAATCTGAAAACCAGTTTTTTTCTAAAAACCTTCATAACCTCTTCATAGTATGGCAGAAATCATGCTGGCTACATTAGCTACACACAACTCAACTATGCCTAGAGTTTCTTATGATGTTTTAATTTCTGCAGTATTCAAAACCTCAAATTTTGGAACAGAGTACACTTAATCCATGTTACACTTTTAAAGCATATTTGCAAATTTTTAGCCACATGTTTTCCATCCACCATCCTAAGCTTTTTCATTATTACATTTAATCACAGCTTTAAATGCCTACCCTTATTACCCAAGGATATTAAAAGTAATACATTAATATCCCTCGGATAGTGATATTAAATTAACATCTCAATTGTCTTACCCTTTTTGTAGAATTGATGGCAGTGCTGAGTAAAGATACTAATTTAATAATTTCTTTGTTCTCTGAAACATTCTTGAAGTAGTTCTGGCTTTGCACTGGATCAGATGAACTGAGTGATGCTGCATCTGATACACTATCTATAAAAGAAGATTCAAATATAAAAGCAGGTTTAGGACAGACATACTGTTTAGGACAAGTAAATTCCTATAGACAAAAAAGAATTACATTTTTTCAATAAGCGTGCATTTTAAAGTTAGGTGTTCTTATTAATCAAAAAGGCAACTAGAAGTCAAGGAGGCCAACATAAATTCATAAACATCTCCATTTTAGTAAAATTGCTCCATCTAAGTACCCTGTCGAATTTGGAACAAGTTCCACTCCAATCTTTCAAACAGAATCTTTCCTTTTCTCTCACCCTTCCACAAGGTTTATCCTGTACACTTCACCTAAGTGATTTACTTATATATCCACATTTACTTGCTTATATATCAGCACTGAGCATTTTTATTTTCTGAAATACCCCACAACTGACAATTTGAAATACAAATTAACATTAACTCTGAGAAGATGACCACAGCCAGTCCCCAAAACTGAATTAAAGATAAAAAAAGTCCATCAGTTAGCAAATATCCACAAGTTTGACTTTGCCATACTTTTTTATTTCATCTCTTGCAAGCAAAATTCTTAGTTTTGAAAGACTGATTTAACTTCTTAACCTGTTCAAGTATTACTGTCCTACTTTTTAGGTGCATAAGAGAGAGCTAACCTAAAAAGACTCAAATGTATTTTTAAAGTATCTCAGATGCAATGTAGAACAATTAACTTGGCTTGATTTTAAACCATTTCAGAGAAGAAAAACCCAGCAACCAAAGATAACATCTTAAATTTCCTTGAACTTCAATAACTTAATGTCTGATCACAAAACAGGATAATGAAAATCCTTTTAGAAATTCTCGTCTATTCAGTCTTCTACACAATCCTCTCTACACCAATATTGTGATTTATATAGACATTTGCATTCAATGCCAGGTATTGTGTAAGTTCAACTTACCCTTCTGAAATGGTAAGTACAAGTTTTAAGATGCCATTTGAACATGCCAAGTTACAATCAACACCAGCAAATCACGAAAGATTATTGCATAGCAAAGGTGACTATAATTGTAACCAATATATGTGCTATAATCCAAAGCAGTGCAACTCTTCGAGAACAAAACAATCCTCGTAATCAAGTCCACAGAAGGACAAGTGGCAAACCTGGTTTCTAATGAGAAAGAGATTTCTTCTCTGAGGCAATTTAAAATCTATGAGGCAGTTTAAAATCTATCAAGTGTACTGGTTTTGATGTATTTTGTAATTAATATCTTCCAATACATTCTGTATAAATCACATTTACCTAACATTCAAATTTAGTGATGTCAGAGTTTATCATTACCATGGATGTTTTTCTTTCCAGTTGCTTTCATTCCATTGTCAGAATCACTTTCTCTGCTCCCACACCGCAACAGAACAACTCTTCTCTCGAACACTTTCTTCTGATGAGAGAATATCATCAAAAAAACAATTATTTTTTATTTGCAGCAGTTTTGCACCATTAGTTCTAAGGAAGGCTGTTAAAGACACCAACCTTGGATATTCTCTCCATACTCCACTGCCGAACTCCTTTCATTACTTTCACAATACTGTCTACAGCTTTATTAAGTGTCTGCTGTACCTCATCCAAAGAGGGTATCATGATGATATTAGGGATAGACAGGTTAATATTAGTCCTAATTATAGGATGAGCACGTTTTTTCTGTTTAGAAGTACTATGATTTTCTAAATAAAAGATAAAAACAGAAGAAAGAAAGAAACAAAAACATTGTTCATATTTTTTTCAAGACATCAAGCTAGGCATTGTTTTGATATAAACCAATAAATCTATCTCTCAGTGTAGAGTATTGAGCCTAATTTCTGAAGGGAAAAAGAATTCCTGAGTCATTTATAAGATGTGCTGCTAAACTCTACAGCAGCACAAGGGAAAAGTAAATGCAAAGCTATTTTTCTCCATGAAGCTCCTCTTCAACTTGTTCTGTGCAGCTTAACTCCGTTTAGCAGACAATTTTGTTGTTGGCTGGTACTCCCAGTCAGCCTATTAAATTGAGCACAGAACCGCTTTAGAGTCTCATAGTACTGTATGCCTTATAAGCTATAGAGACCAAAGACAACTGCCCTTATTTTTGTTTCTTAAAGGCATGCAACAATAAGACACTTCGAAAAAGTATTCCATGGTATGCAAAAATCTGAAGGCAGTTAGTAAGAAAAAAATACACCTCTTTTTTTTCGTACCGTTTTATGTAAAAGACAAGGTCAAACAGGTCTTGTCAGGTTGTCAAGTTATCAGTCTTAACTTGTCAAGTAGCAATTGATAATTTATAACTTAAGTGATAACTTAACAAGTTATCAAGGTCTCAATAGAGACTTATCTATCAAGTCTAGCTTCAAAAAAAATATTGGCTTCAGAACAGTACAGTGAGTCCTAAGAGAAACAGCATTGTAATGACACTTTCCTACTGTTACAAGAAAAAAATACCTTTGGAAACATACAATGTTATCAATTGTAACTTAACAAGACAGCTTAATCAAAATCCCTTTGTTTTTCCCTCTTTTATTTATACAGTTATGGATATTACATTTACATTTTTCTTTATATAGCCTAAGAGAGCAATGTACTGCAATGCAGCCACCTAAGAAGTTGATGGCAGAAGATGCATGAATGCGCTTGCGGATGGTGTCCAGGGTGTTTCGAGCGACTTTCAAAAGGGCATCAATGTTACGATCATTGAAGTAAGAAAGCAGTTCGTTGGCTTCTTCCTCTAACTTTTCTAAATCCATTCTCTTCCTCTTTGCTGCAGGAGACAGGCCAGCCCACATCTCACTGGAATTTTGTGAGGAAGTCAAGCTTTTTGATCTTCTTTCCTCTTCTGTTACTAAAACATCATAAATCTAGTTAGTCAAATTGACCTAAGGGACTTGAAACACCTCCACAGGTGTCTGAAATAACTTTAAAGAAGTGCAGAATTATTCATGTGTAATCTGCACCTCAGTGTAACATGCCTTTTATTCCATATCTGCCTTCTTATTCAGTATGATTATTATCAAAATAATCACATTTAGATAATATTGCTTATTCTCTTTTTTTAGGAAGTCCAGCAACTAACCAAGGCTACTAAGTAGTTCTATGGCACTAACTTTTCAACATGCAAGTTAGATAAATAATATTGACCTATTTTGTAGGTTATAAATGATTGTTAGATTATTCATTATCCAGGAAAATTCAAAGAAAAGTTTTTATACATTAGATATGCTTCTGTACTTCAGTCAGTTAAGCTAAAATGTCCCCCAACACAAATTATCAGCATGAAACAAACACCAAGCAATACAATACAATACAATACAATACAATACAATACAAAATACAATACAATACAATCTTCTTACCTGTATTTTTGACCCTTTTTTCACCACTGGGTAAAATTGATTTCTCATCTTCTTTACTGACCTGTTCCTCGGTGTCAAGTAACATGTCAATCAGATCATTAGCAGCAGCTTCCACCAGTGAGCTTTTTAAGTCTAAAGCCTGAGAACCCTTTATACAGAGCTCCTGTTATCAAACCAAAACAAAGATATGCTCTTATTGTCACAACTCTCATGTCAATTTCACAGTCATAGCAGCCTTTATTAACACAAGTGTCAAGGCCTAAGATTTGTGAAAAGCCAGATCTATATACAACATGAATTTTAAATTGTTTTTTTCCAAACTATGAAGTATTGACAAGACATCAGAAATGTCTTTCAACATTGCTTTGCCTTCTTTCTCAAATCACATGATTAATCCACAGTTAAAGTCACAAATCAATGTTTATAAAGCCTAGTTCCACTAAAAGACTCCCAAAACCAAGCGCTTCTTAATTTTCTTTACTTTCCAAGGTAGACATGGAAGAGTCAACACTTCTTTTAATCATTGCCATTTTACATTAATTGGCTGTTCCACAGTGAGTATTAGCCAATCATATTTCCCATTTATAGCTAAATAGAAGATAAAATCTATACAAGCTGTATTTATTATTAAGAATAAACACAAATATTATCAACTGGAGAGAGAAGAAATCAAAGAATGAGATTAAATAAAATTCAGAAGTCTTACAGTATTGTGCATCATTTTTCTCCAATACTTATAAAAAAACCAATCACATATGCTTCAACTAACTATAATTTTTATCTATAATGGCCTTTTAATTTTTTTTCTTCTTTGTTGTCTTATATTTCATTCAGCTTAAGCAAATACGACTGCCTTTGTTTAATTAAAAATTATTGGAAATATTCGGCCATTTGCAAATTTTAAGACATAATCTTTGGCCTTCCTTCTGTCAACAATTCTGTTGAGTTGGGAGAGAAGGCAGATCTGACTTGCAATATCACAGCAACCACTAAAGAAAGTACTCTGGGATTTTTCCCCTGTAATTATTTTTGTTGCAGCAATTTCTTTGGAAACTTAAAGACACCTGTTAGATGACAGAAGTTATTTCTAGTCCCCTCTAATTAAGAATTACAATAATCTTATAAACTGTTACTGTTTTCATTGTACCCATAACTGGGGTTCGTATGCCACTTACTCTGCTAACTCAAATCAATTGGCTGTTGTAATTGCTACGTGTGTGTGTAATTGCTACGTAGCTGTTCAAGTTTTCAAGTTATCATATAGTGCAGAGAGGTTTTTGTGCTCACTCTCACATAGTTTGACCTTAGCAAATATATATTTTACTACCTGCCCAATCAGGAAGGTAGTGGCAGGATGAACAAAAACAACTTGGGATTGTGAAGCTTACGAACTACTAGTCACTCCACATAATATTATTTTAAATTTTACTATGTATTTAACAACAAGGTGAACTGTTATGATGGCCAAAAGAGAAAAGGCCAAAGAGTAAAATACACTAAGATAATCAAAACTTTCATTTGTAATATTTATTGCTGCAAGAGAAAAGAAATAGGGATTATCTACTTGATTTTGTACGGTCTTTATCAAACCTAAGTTTATTTAAGGAGAAAACACATTAGACATTATAACCTAAAATGCAAGAATACCTTACTATTGCCTCACAAAATTATTCTGACATTCAATTTAATTAAGACCTTAAGCAGCTTTCTAACCAACAATTTACATGTTTATGGTTAATTACCCTCAACATAAAAGTATTTTGGTGAGGTGAAGGAAGGGGCTTTTCCCAGACCACCTTCACCCCAGTGCTTCTGCATGTATTTTACACATCCCATTACCAACTCAGGAGAGTTTGAGATACTCATTACACAATCCTTTCCATAGTATTTGCTCTCTTCAGCCAACTGCTGGAGAATTCCCTTATTTTAACAGGAATAATGACAAAAAAAAAAGATACTATTGTAGAGGTAAAATTTTGGAGTGATATGAAAGCATAAAAAAAATATCATACACTACCTGTCTTGACATTAATAATGAAGAGAAAAGAACATCTCAGCTCAGATCCCTTTGCATTTGCTACTTTTGTTCCTTTTTGAGGTCCCAGCCAAGCAAGTGGGGATTTCCATGCGTACCCCATGCATGCTTCATAAATTCTGCATTCAGAATTTTTTCTCTCATAAAAAAGAAAAATATCTCAACTCAAAGTCATCAATCTCTTCTTCATGAAACTTTTATCTACTAACCTTAGTCTTTTGAAGAAATTCCTCACAGCTCTGTGGTTCATCTTCTGGCAACATACAGAGTGGCACTCTATTCATTTCTTGAAGGACAGCATCAATACGAAATTCAACCAAGTCATTCACTTTATCAAGCAACAACTCCAGCCCAGCTTTTGAAGAAAACAGAAGATTCAAGACAAGCTTAAAAGTTTGAATCAATAGCGTTTGCACAGTCCCATTTAAATTTTTACTTCAACAAACTATCATAGTCAATTGTATATGAATTTTACACCTCAACCAATTTACTTTAAACATCTAAACTTTTACGGCAAGCTTCACCACAAGAATCAAAATTAACTTTTTGCATAACACATGCTTACCTAGCATATGCTATATACGTGCTAAAAGATAACTATAATATTATATAAATATAATCTATTGTACAAATTTATATCTTACAGCTTATTATATAAAATACATATTACAAATATATATAAGATTGACTTAAAGGATACATATTTCAAATATGAAGATATTAATATTTAATTGAGGGCAAATAATATTTCACCTTCTCCTATAACTTAAACTAGTAACAACTTGGAGAACCTACTAGAAACAGAAACTTTCAGCATATAAAATCCCTATGCTTCAAACAAATGCTAGAAGCCAAACAATAGTTGACAGAAAACAATCACTAGAATTTTCAAAGTTTAATAGTAATCTGGTCTCAATGCTGAAGCTGAAACAGCAGCAAGGTGCCTGTTCCAGACTCAAATTACTTTTATTATTCAAAATAAAATTGAGCATAATGTCAGGCTAGCATCCAAAATGCACTTCAATTTGCCATTTCAACTGAAGAAAATTTCCACTACAACTACATACGCAATTTCAAGAAACAAAATCTGTTTGCTGTATTAATTAAGCTAAAGAAAAAGGAATTTGGTATCTTCAGAAAAAAAAATGCATCTCAGTGCAACCTTGTGGTAATCTTTTGAAAAGACTACAAGCTCATCTGTTTTCTAAAGCTGCTGTCCAAGTCGTGTGTACATTAGTTTTAAAGAGATTGGTGTTAAAAAAAAAATATTAATATGAAATGCTATTGAGCAGTGCCAACTGAGTCAGTGTATTATTCCCTGAGTAGTTGTTTGCACATTATAGAAACAAAAAAGCAGGACTAGGAAAAGTCTGAAACCTAGGAGCTCTTTTAAAAAGTAGCTAGCATTCTTTAAATTCAGAATACACTGGACCTTTTGCACAGTATTTTATGTTTGTTGCAATCCCAACTGCCCAACATATACTTTAGTAAAAATTTGATGAACATACAAGACAAAAAGAAGGTGGTGTTATAAAACAAATGTTTCATGAAATACAGGACAGGTGAAAATTCTGATATCTTCTATGTATGAATCAATTAAGTGCAAATCATGTAAAGAACGGTAATCTCATAATATAACTTGCATTTTTATAAAACAGATAACCAGAAGTTAATGGAAGGAGGCAAGTAACCTACCTAGCTTAGAAAAAACTGTATTAATATATTTCTCAATATTCAAGGATGTCCAGTTCAGTAACATTAGACCTGGCTGGATAGCATCATCTACATTTATTAATCGAGGAGCCATCAGTTGCTCAAAAGGGTGTTGAATTTTCCGTTTAATTCTTTTGTATTCTGCCAACATCACCTGAAATAACCAGAGAATGAAAACATAAGGTAATATACACTAATTTGAACCTCTTCATATACACGTATTTATGATCACTTAAACTAAGAAAACTCAGCTGTATGTAAATTACTGAAATTCTTAAGAAGTTATAATTAATTGCTTGGGAAAGGTTTTCATTATTTTTGGCAGAAGTTCACTATTTGTTGCTCTTTATATCTCTATATGTATTTGTTGCTCTTTGTGAAGTACTGCATCACACAGAAAACAATCTTTGTTTGCACTGGTGCTGTGGTGGAGTTAATTTCTTTCTCAGTGGCTCACATGATGCCATGTTTTAGATTTGCGACCGCAACTGTGTTGCTAACACAATGATATTTTGGGTATTGCTAAATAGTGCTCATACAGCATTGAGTCCTTTTCTGCTTCTCACACCACCCTGGCTGGTGACTGGGGACACACAAGAAGCTGGGAAGGAATGCAGCCAGGACCCCAACTGATTAATGGGATCTCATACCTATGATATCATGCAGGAAGAAGGAGGGAGGGGGACACTCAGATCTATGGTGTTTGTCTTCCCAAGTAGCTGTGATATTACCTTGTTTTCCCAGATTAATTCCTTATTTTATTTTCCTTATACATGTACTAAATTGTCTTTATCTCAACTCACATGTTCTATATTTTAACTTTCAGATTGTCTCCCCTATTCCAAGGAGGGGAGTAAGGGAGCTACTGTGTGATGCTTGGCTGCCTACTGGGCTTAAACTACATGACAGAAAAATCTTGCAAATTTCATTCTGTAAATGAGTGTTAGAGAAGACAAAAAACCCAAGGAAAAAATACATCTAAGTGAAATTTCCAGCGATTCTAATAAGATCAGCCTTACCAGAACTTTAATATTCTATTTTCTTTCTAATGCCTCCTTAACCTGCTGATCTAGTTTCACATGTTTGGCAATAACATTATGACTTAAAGTCATAAAGACTATGACATATGATTTTTTTTTGTTTAATTTCAGAACCAGGCAGTCCTTTAAAGCTATAGGTTTCTGTACACCTATCTTTGAATCCCCATCTTGAGTCATCGAGAATTTTGTCTGTTCATAGGCAGATAAAATGATCCAAAGGATTAAAAGATGAGAGAAAGGGAAGTTTTGGCATCTCTTTTTTAAACTCTTCCACAGACATCTGTGTAAAACACCAGCGCTGGAAAAAAAGCTGCTATTTGCTGCATGCTTTACACTTTTTAAAGGCAGACCACCTGTTCCTCCCTCCCAGTTATCCTCTCAAAACAAATTCTGTCCAATGTTGACTTCATTATTGGATGAGAGATAAATTTCTTATCACTCAGAAAACAAGCTACAGCATGAGGCATCTTGTAAGCCTCCTTTCCTCCCCATCCTCATCTCTGTCCCAGACTCTGCAGAGCTTCCCCAAACCCATGCATCTCTGAAGTAACTTCACAGAAAACATAAAGCCAAGAAATTTTTTTTTTAAGTGCCCCAAGACAGTCATACAAATAAAAAAATAGATTTGCAAATGTTTCCTTAGTGCATAATCATTGATCTTCATTTTTTCTCTTCTCTATGTATAGAACCCAGGCATCTTAATCTACAGTACACACACATAAAATAACTAAAATAAAACCACCTGCAAGTTGTTGACAATCTTCTTGTACCAGCCTCTCTGCTGTTGAATAACACTTGCAAATGGTGGAATTTCAAGGCACATCTGAGACATGCAATGTGTTTCTCTGATTAAAGTTAATATTTGAGGGTCAAAATTCACAAATAATTCTCCTGTTTCTGGAGCTTTTACCAAGAGGGTTGCTTGAAGTCCTCTTTTAGTTAATTCAATCTGCAGGAAACAAAGTCATCATTCTTTGTCAGACAAGACACTACATCAAAATACTTTGGTTTGGATATAAATATCACTTTTGGCAGATACTAAAATAAAGTACTGCTGACAAAGATTGATATGGTATAGGAATCCAAAACAAAAGTTTATGAACACAATCTGTATGTACCCAAGTGCTTAACAATCAAATTACTTTTTATCCGACAGATATTTTTCTGTTGGGTCTTGGATGTTAAAAGCTGTATTTCACATTCCAAAATCAAATCAGAGCCATAGATTTTCTTGCTTCAACCATCTTATATCTTAACCCTCATCTCCTTAGAACTTATTGCACATTCTGCAATAAGGCTGCACACAAACTCCTCAATGAATTTAAGTATTCTTGGATAACCTCTTCATATATCTTTTGAATAAACTTATCCCCATTTCTCCTTTCACTTGTTTTCCAATATGTAAAATATACACCACATTCCAGTCTTAATGGTATTGCCAACTATATCCAACCTCCAGGCAAATCTTTTAAAATACTAAAATTAATGTTTATTAGAGATTTTTTTTAATTTTATTCTCAAAAGGAAAGCCTAATCACAAAACTGGTTTAACTGCCTTATTTAAATATTAGAAGACCATTTATTCTGTACGTGATTAGAAAGGAGAGCATTTCGTAGACCACCACACATTGAAAATTTGGCTGACACGAAGAAGCAATCCTGCCTTAGACAGGCAAATTTTTCCTACATTAAAAACTTTGCTGCTATTCCTATTTTCCAGTTGCCCTTTTGTTAACGTAATTTTATCGTTCTTTATTTACTCCTCAAGTTTCATGTATCACATTACATTGAGATGGAGCTTATTTCTAGGCAGTAGTTTCATAACCCATTGATATCTTTCAGTGCACTTTTTTTTTATGGAACACAGAAAATTTGCACCACCTTTCAATGTCTAAAATACAGTGGAGTATACTGTTTGCTTCAGCAGTATCATGTACTAACAAGACATTTTACACAGCATTTTTCAAGAAATCATCTAATCAAGTTTTGTCAATGATGTCGTCATGCTCTATCCACTACCATCAGTCTTCAAAAAAAAAAAAAAGCACAACTGCCTTAAATAGAAGCTGATTTTTTTTCTGTAAAATTTGTTTGAGCTTCATACTCATTATTCACACTATCAAGTCTTCCTCTTCCATTTATGTTTTCTTCTCATGCAATTTTCATTGTGAAGGTAATAAAAACTGGTAATGGAAATAAGGGGTACATTGAAGGCACAAATCTTACACTGCCAGATAATTATAGTAACTTTTACAGTTCCAGGTAATTTATTATTTTAATATGTCCAAGTTGAACATCATTTGCTATAGCAAAAAAAAAAAAAAGCCATTAATCTTACATTATTAAAAAAAAAAACTGGATTAATAAGACGGTAATCATCCAGTAACAAGTAGAAAAAAGAGGGGAAAAAATGTTCGGAAATCTCAGAAAGTGACAGTAAGTTTAACATTTACATTGTACAGAAGAATAAAAAGTAGTAGGAGCTACAGCCCTACTGTGTTCCATTTGTATTCCCCACAGGACTCTTGTCCCCCTCTTGTTCTAATTTTGTTCAGAAGAGCAGGAGCTCCACCTTGTGTTCTGTGAAACTCACATCCACACCCGTGTGCACTCTTCCTGCCTTGAGAGAAGAGACTACTGAGCACAAGTCACTTTTTTTTTGCCGTACCTGGTAGACGGGTGCATGTATGTTAAAGTGGATATACTTTTCATGTATTTTCAAGGCATGTGTGTACGTTTCAAACTTGAAATTTTGTTCAAATCCACCTCCCTTTGTTCTAACCTAGTAAGTTTGGAGTGGGCTCAGTCGGTTTATACAGTTGCCAAGTGTGATTTGACTCTGCTATAGGAGCCACCAGACAGGTTGTTTTAGTACAGATCAGAATCAGATCACAGATCGTTCAGACCTCATAAAGGAAGGCACCAGTTCAGGGGAAATGCCTGGGCTGTTATGGTTATTTTACAAAAGATGAAAGGCAAATCTATTTGACTGCTCAAGGCATGGTACATGTCAGAAAATCTGATCACTAGATCATCTAGCCAGAACAGACAGATGTAGCCCCACAAGAATCGTAAATTCTCCTTAGTCTTTATAGATAAGATAATGCAGTGAAAACTATCATCAGTATACTTTGAACAATGCAGGTATCCAGCTCAGTACTGGAATCAAAAAAGAAACTGAGTCCAAGATAGAAACACTAAACAAATGCAGAAGGCTTCCCGAAGCATTACAATTTGTTCCATAAAATACAAGGGATACACACCAGCTCTCTGTGAAGAGCACATGAAAACAAAATGAACTTCCCATGTTAGCAGAATAAGCATTGAAGTTAAAGACCTTTCTAAGTACAATAGCAGTTTTCATTACTGCCTGGAAGCAGGACCAACTATACCCAGGTTAATGGTGCCAAATTTGGATGTACCAGAAACACAATCTATAATGAAACAACAGTTGAGGTACAACAGCTCAGGTTCCTTGATTCCCAGCTTGCACTCAACACTGGATTAATCATCAGTAATATATATTCAGCACTGTCTCAATACAGTATATTTTATGTACTCTAATATCGCAATAATTTCTCCTGGCTTACTATACCAAATTGACACAAACATTCCCACTTACAGTATCAGACAATCAAATCTGGTGACTCTTGAGACTACATTTCACACTGCATATCAAATGCAAGTGTGAAAGAGGAAGGAAAAGTCAGGAAAACTTAATATGTTCAGACTGGAGAAAAGGCAGCTGGTACCTCTGGTCCCAGATCTGGCCTAAGACTAGCTTTGAGAAGATTCATGTTTATCAGCACCAGAGATTTCTACATTGTACAAAAGCTGGGCCTGAGTTCCAAAAACAATAGGCAGATGCATTGATAGGTGTGACACCACCCTCAAAACTGCAATCTGGAGATTCTGATCCTCCTTTTTCAGCTTTGCAAGGCTGAGGCCAATTTTTCTATAAGATGCTCTTTGACAAGGCAATAAAGAAACTGGAGGTAAAAAATATGCCAAAAGGATAGTAGAAACTTGCAGAGATTTCAAGGCTTTAAAGTAGCCCCTGCAAAAGCCATCTGATAATATAAAGGTAGTCAGAGGTTCTATTTACAAAATCCAAGAGGGCAAAATGAGTCAAATGAGATTTAGAACTTAAGGCAAACCATGTTCTTCTCTGAAGAATACTCAGGCTACAAAGTGTTCTGCCTGTAAGGCCTCAATCAACTTGTTCAATGAGACACATAAAATGGGCTTATAGTTGTTCATGTACTCAGAGTTGGACACGTGGGAGAAGTACTGACCAGATATTCTCAAGACCTCAAAACAACAAAAAAGACTTTACTAGCAACTTTAGAAAATCAGAGAACTTTGGCAAAAGGCTTAGTACAACATTCAATCAGCATAAAGTACTTCTCAAAGCATTAACTTGGCCCATTCAACTTGGCAAACTCTAAGCCCACGTGATTTCAAGTTACTCAAAAAAATTCCAAGAAGCGGGAATTAGAAGAAGAAAGATAAAGACAGAAAGACAGAAAAGAGACAGAAAAGCACACACACAGATATCAACTCCTGGGTTCCAGCAGTGTTCAGATAAAAATTCCAGGAGGAGGTGAGGTGAAGACATCTGATGGCCTCAAATAGTTTGGCCTTAAATACCCCTTGGCCTTCCTAGGCCATTCCCCCAGCTGGGAGTTCTGGTCATTTGGCCACTGAGGAGCTGGGTTAGGGGCTCCAAAGGTGGGTGTGGATCAGTGCCTCTGGTGTGCCAGAGATTGGCAGTCACTCTGGGGCTGGGATACAGTCTCTAGGGGTGGGGCGTGGGACAGTGCACTGCCTCGCCAGGGCATGGCCCTACCTGCCCCTTCCCACACACATGCTTCCCAAAATGGTCAGTAGGAAATGAAATTACTTTCTACTGGTTCTGACTGGGTTAATTTTCTCTTACTGCGTTTAATTTTCTTCATAGCAGCTTGCATGGTGTCATCAGATTTGTTATCAAAACAAAGCTGATAACACTCTAATGTTTCAGTTGAAAAGAGCTTGCACAGCATCAAGGCCTTTTCTTGTTCTCACTCTGTCCACACAGTGAATAGATTGGGGGCTGGGAGTGGGGATGAAGGGTGCAAAAGAGGCTGTGAGGGGACAAAACCAGGCAGATGTCGTGAAATAACAAAAGGATGTAACAAAATAAGCAAAGGGGTATTCCATGCCGTCTAACATCATGCTCAGCAATACAAAGGGAAAGGCAGGGTTTGAAGGGGTTAGCCACCTGCTCTGGAATTGGTTAGATATTGTTTGATCCATGGGAGATGGTGAGAGATTGCCTCTGCAGCATTTTCTTTTCTGTCTCCCTTTCGTTCTTCCTCCACTTCTCCTTCACTAACTAAACAACTTACCTTGACCCACAAGTTTTCTTGCTTTTGCTTTTCCTTTCCTCTTCCCTGTCTCACTGGGGGTGCATTAGGAGAAGTGAAGGAGCATTTGTGTGGTGCTTAGCTGCCTATCAGGGTTAACCCATGACAGGCTCAAAGCCCACTTGTGCACTGAGTATGCAATGATCTGTTCAGACTGGATGTTTTTTACATGTACATTTAAAAAGCGTACCCACGGATCATCACTCAAAATAAAATTTGTATCGTCCAGAGGAGAGGAAACCTTTGTGTCCGCTTTCACCTTAAGCCAACCAGCTGACAAAACTCCTCTTCCCACACATGGAGATCTTGCACCAGAGTCAGAAGAATATGGCAGAGACAGAGGGGCAGCTAAGCCTACCTCTGGATATTCTTTATACGTTTCCATAAGAAATACTTTTCTTTCTAACTCCTTAGTTATAATTAAGGTCTTTCAGTTGTTCCTTAATTCAGCTACAGGTATTACAGGCCCGGTTTTTTAACAGGAACACTTTCTTTTAAAGTACCTTTTCTTATTCCATCCCTCACTTGAGCATCATCATAAATCTATAGTTACAGCATACCTGACTACTGCTACTAACCAGGGATTCCACCATTTTTTAGTTTTTTCTTTAAGGAATATCTTAAAATATCAGCTGGCTTACCTGCTGAAGCCATTCCCTGTGGTAGATCACCTCAAATTTCATAAGAACTTTTGCTACTTTGTTGTAGCTGCGGATTACGTGCTTGCCATCTGGTGTTTGCAGAACTGTCGGGTGTCTCTGGAAAGTCTCCATGGGCTCCTTGATCCTATGGAATAGGTGGCGTGCCCACAAGATCTTACCAGCTATTGGAGGCAGATTACGAGCCAGTGGAGGGTCCTTCTTGTGCCTAGTGTAGATCTTACAGACGGTTTCTATGTCATGGCCATAGTTTTGAAATATTTTCTGATACTTTTCATCAATGCCAAGGTTTGGGATTTGCAATCTGCTCAGAAAAATAAAAATCATGAAAAAATTCCTTCAACACTTTTGAAATCCCTCTAATGCATTGTTGGAAAATACGGTCATTCCAGATTCCCTTGCATGCTTTAGAAAATAACTACTTTAGCAGCAGAGTTTTCAGCTTGAACTAATGCTGTCACAACCTGATTCCAAGCAACCAAGATTTAGACCAGATGATAAAAGTTTCCAAGTAAGCCTACACATCTTCTGTTTTGTCACTGTTTTCAAACACTGGGCTGAAATTACGTGCAGCAAACTGTAACCGATTCACCACTAGCTGTTAAACAGATTCTATTCTTAATTCTTAAACAGATTATAATACAACAACTGACAGAGAATTCTTTCAACTGAAAGAATGAGGCTGTTTTACAACAATGTTAATTTATAAAGACAAATTTCACTGTTTCTTAATAAAAGCATTTTACTCTCTTCTAACTGCATTGTGGTAACAAATTAATGTCATTGTTCAAGCACAAAGCTGAGGCAAATACGCTAACAAAGTACTCCTGTACTTATGCTGATTTTGAAAGATGAAGTTCAAAGTCCACTCATATTTTGCATTTTCTGATACAAAAAAATATGGTTTTTATTCATTCAAGCTACTAAGAAGACAACCCTTAACAGGGCTGAACACTTGAGTGTGAAGAGGTTGAGTTGGTTTTGCTTGTATTTAAGAAAATGCCTCCTGCTCTCCTCCCCCCAGCCTCAATGTCTTATTTCCATTGCCTGGCAGAGTTTTAGCAATCTAAATAGGACACATTACCTTTCAAATTTCTGCAACATACTCAGTGCCCTTTCAGTGTTCAGAATACTTTCAAAGGTAATGTCCACGAAACTCCTTAATTGATCCTGAAGAAGAGTAAATAATTCTACATCAGAGAAGTCTGTACGGAACACAACTCAAATATGCCAGGTATTATTTGACAGGATTTATCATGCAATATATTAGAAGATAATTTGTTTATGTGAAACTAATCTCAATAAGTGTTATTTTTCCCTTTCTTCCTTCCCACAATAATTAAACAAAATACAGCCAACTTTCGAGCCATTTTCTTTCCAAGTTCCCTCTGTAGCTGTGCAACCAACAAAAGCTTCTGTACCCTCCAATGTTTCGCCATGCTGAGAGGCCTCAGAGAATGATTGCTTACCTCTTTGGCAGCCAAAGCAAGACAAGCATTTATTTTTTTTCTTCTGCAGATAAACTTTCATTTCACCACCTTGTGATTTTAGAACTATGGGAAAGTTAATTATCTGACTTATTTGTACTACTCTCCCATTCACACAATGAACTCATTCATTTTTGTGTTATTCTTGCTAGCATACAGTAATGAAAAATCCTTTTGCTGGAGGCCCTCCATGGCCTATTCCATGAAACAGTCTGAAAGATAGTAAATGGATGCTTTAAAGTGGAAATATATTGGAATAATTTTTCAATTTCAGGATACAAACTTTGAGATTTGCATAGTTTTTTTGGTGGTAACTCAGAGAGGATAATAAGGATTCATCAGTAAATTAAATTCTTGTTTGTATCATAAAACCTACATGAAGATCATTTATGTCTCTGCAAAACTCTTCATAGTCTTGGTCAAAATCAGTCCTCCGTTGTTCCAAGAAATCATAATCCTTATTCTTCATGTTGTCAACAATGTTCTGAACAGTTTCACAGAAAAAGAAAACTATTACCAAAAAATGTCTTATCAAAAAGACTTATCATACCAAATGTTTATCACAACAGGCGGTGCACATTCACATTTTACCTTTGCTATGAGCTCCCAGTACTTGCTGAGAAATATAAGCAAACCACTTAAATAAAATATTTGCAGGAATTAAGTTGGTGTGATGTCCATTCGAATTTCATTTATATTATTTATTTCAGTGTGAAGTCAATTAGAACTGACGGGAAATTCAGACTCTTGCTTTTCATCAAAGACATTTATTACCCATTAGACATTCTGTCATGCAGATGTTAATTTCTATTCAAAACTTAAAGTTCAACATAGAAAAATATTTTCACGTTATTATTTTCCGTGTCCTTTAAAAAACTGACTCTATATGTAAACAGACTATTCAAAAGGCACAGTAAAATGCAGCACATCACCAGCCCACAACTTAGTATTCCTGGCTTCTCTTACACAGCTGCTCTCCACACACATGAAGGTATATCTTAATCAGCATCTCCCTTGAGCTGTACACACAGATAAAGGACTTCTAATGATAAACTACTGTTCAACATCCTAGTAGCTTGCCACAGTGTATCTGTGAAACTCAGCATCTTTTCAGCTCAGCTGACTTCCATCATTTTATCATAAGTCAACTGAAATTCAGTTTCGTTGCATTGCTGTAAATAAAAGTTCCATCTTTTCCTCTAACAACAAGCAAATCCTAGATAGGGACTAAGTGTTAAAGTATAAAAACCAGCAAAATAGTAAATTCCTACTGTAAAAAATTTTCAAGACCTATAATCAGTCACATAACTGACTATAGCTATGGTCCGTGTCAAATACTTCAGTACCTCAATTTTGTCACCGTTAAAAAGAAGTGCAATCACTTTTCTGCCCTTTATACAAACTATCCAGAAACTTCCATGTAGCATTTTTTACCTAAGCATTCCTCATCCCCAAATGCAATTGCTTTTACAGTAGCTGGGTCTCACACAAAAGTCTGTTTAAGGATTTGTGTGCTGCAATGGATAATGAGGTGTATCTGTATAGAGTTTGCATCACAGCCTGGACTAATACTCACAGGCAGCTTTTCCAACACAAATGCCCCAAACACAAATATCCCTGTGTGCCAGCCTATCAAAATAGCACTGTCATTGCATGATCTGAAAATTCTCAGCAGCCTGGGTTGCTGAGAAGCCTGGTGGCACAGCTTTGGAGACCAGCTCTTGGGGCAAAATTTAGAGCAGTCCACACCTGTCCTGCCTACATGGAAGAGTCTTGGACCAAGTTATCCTTCCAGCTGTGCCCTGGCTAACTCTCAGAAGACTATAGAACAGAACAAAGCAAAAAACGGGCTACTGTGAAGGATGCATTCGAGGAATCAAAACCCCAGACTACAGAGGGAGTAAGTAGAACCAGGAAGAACCATGGAATGCTCACATTTTACACTATAGTTATTTCACTAAAGCAAACTCATTGACTCCTGACCATAACAAAAAGGCAAAGGACAGAGTAAAGCAAACCAGAATGCCATATTTGCCTGTACAGCCACTGTATCATATGTGATCTCAAAAAGCTGTCTACAAAGTCAACACATTGAATACTTCTGATTTATTTTAATATTTACAAGTGCCATAATTATGATACTGCACTAAGAAAGTTACACAAAAAAGTAAGCTAACTCAGGCTCAGTAAAAGCAGGGAAGACTCCATTTGGTAGAAAAGAAAGCTATCTGAGAAAGAAGGAAGGAAAAGAACGTGGTTTAACATATTTTTATTCTTAGAAGACCTCCTTGTTGTTCAAGTCACAGTTCTCTTTAAAAAATCAGGAAAGAAAACTGTGTAGTAATACCAACAAGCAAAGGGACACCCATAGCTAGCCCAATGTTTGTAGAGACAGAAATGCAGCACTTCTCACTTTTTCTCCTGCTCATAGCACAAAACCAGGCTCCAATTACTTTGATTTTAGCATACTTCTTTCACATGCCCACTTGCACCTTTTCTTTCATCTCGTCTGCTCATTTCCCCAGTAATCACATATTTACATTGCTATTACCCAGTAATTTTAGCACAGAGAGTTAATTTTCTCTCAATAAACACTTCTCTAATTTTCATAATTTTCTTTTTAAGTTAGACTTAGACAAGTTTACTTTCAAGTTAGACTGACACAATATACAAAATTTAATGTGTACCTTATATTTTGTGACCATTCCTTCCAATCCCTCTATCTTAGATTCCTGTAGAACTGAGTAGGTTTCCATGGTGTTGAAAACATTTATTATCTTTACCAGACGACGATGAAAGGCTTCAAATTTTCCAAATATATACATCTCACTAAAATCAAATTGTCTTTCAGCTGGATTTTGTTTCAAATTCTCTTTTATCTTGTGGAAGCAATTTTGATACTCCTTAAAACAAAGAATTTAAAAGAATGTCAAGCATATAACAAAAGGCACTGTCTTTCGAACAAAATTTACACAGATAGGTATTATCCTAACCTGATAGCAAGTAGAAGTTTCATTAATAAACATTCATGAACACTATAAAGAAAGTAACAGAATTTGCCTCTGAAAACAGATCCAGCACACCATTACATAAAGGATTACACACTTTATCAAATGACTGAACTGCACATATATGTATTTGTACATATCCTTAGCTACCGTGAAATTCTGTTCCCTCCATTTCATAGCAGGGCTTGATGCGTTTACTGAATAACCAGGATGACAACCCAGATTTCCGTTTCCAATAGACTGAGCAGTTTCCAAATGCTGAGCAGTTTTACTGAGCAATCACAGTTCAAAAATCACTTTCAAGAACAAAACCCTCTCTGAATTTTTAACGCTGCTCCATAGCAGCTTCCACTCTTCATTCTGCATTCATAACTGGGCACAAACCTTACTCCAAACATGCTAAATTCTTCCCAAAGTCAGAGTACATAGTCAACAGATTTGCTTTAAATGGTTTCTTTCAACAGTAGTTTTCTTTATAATGAAATGTTCATTCTTTTTATCACATTTATGTAGGAAAAACCCCACTTGGAGATATCAATTCAAAGGGTCCAGATTTTCCTAACTCCACTTGGTGTTCAGATTTTCTGAAGTTGTTAGTGATTCAAATTGTAAGTTTTAATCTATTGAATTTCTGAATGCTTCTGGAACTATTAAGACTCAAAAACCTAATCTTTCAACATATTTTCATGCAGCAACTGGACAATTTGTTGTATCTTTAGAGAAAAATACAAATTTAGTGCTCATTGCTGATGGTAAGATGTCACACAAATTTACACTAATTTGTGATAGAACTAAGCAAGATTTGTTGCTTCACGGGGTGTTAGGATAAAGCTCTACTCTTCCAAGCACATATTAGGAATGAACAGAAAAATAATGGACAAAGCCTATATGAAGCTCCCCATATGTACAGAGAGGTTACCAAAGACACAGCCAGGCTCTTCTTCACAGTAGTACATGGACAAAAGCCAAGAGGCAAAGGACAAAAATTAAAATGAATGAGGTTCTGACTGGATGTAAGGAGAGAATCTTTCATCCCAAGGACAGTCAAAACAGTGAAAGAGGCTGCCCAAAAGGGCTGTGCAATGTGTCCATCCCTGAAAAACTTCAAGACAGGACTGGAAAAGGATTGGGAAACCAAGTTTGATCTCTTAGCTGCCCCTGCTTTGGCTCTGAGCAGAAGGTTGAACTAGATGCCTGCTGAGAAGCCTTCCAAGATAAACTATCTATAATGCTATGCTTTAAGGGGGGAAAAAAGGCAAAAATAAAAAAAAAAAAAACTTATCATGGAAGTTTATTAAAAAAAAAAGGCTATCTTCCTAACAAGTCTAGGCAAACTGAACAGCTGAATTTTTCTCAGTTCACTAAATTGCCCTTTCTAAATGTACAGCTTGTCCGCACATCTTTGGAAAATATCCAGTTCAGTAACTCTCCTTGTTTTAATTTCTATTGCATATCCCTCCACATCATGTGAGAAGAAACTACCGAGAGAAAGACAGGCATGAAAATACAAGCAATTCTCTTATAGGGATAGTTAAGACTGACTAAGCATCAAAATTCTGTTTACAGAAGATCAACAGACAACAGACTAAATTCCTTGTTAGCTCTAATACAAGCACTCCAGTTCCAAAGGATATTCTTCAGTTGCTTCATTTCTCTTCACTATAATATTGCTTTCGTCACATAAAATAAATTTTTCCTGTTCCTGCCCTCCCAAATATCACCTTATAATCTGTTTTCCATATGTTTTGCCTACCTACCTGTTTAAGTCTAATAGCTGCTTGCAGCTTTTCCATAACTCTCTCCTGCGGTTGATTCCAGATGGTGGCTGTGCCGTAGTTTGCAATGTAAGATTTACATGCTGTGATCATCTGATTGGTCACCTAAAAGCAGTTTTAACTTTGTGAAAAAAACAGCATTTCAAGACAAAGCAGGTCTTGCCATTCCCTCGGTCTCATCCCATTCCTCTGACTCTATTAATTTCTGTTATATATTTCTTCTCATTTTTCATTTTGCCTCTGATTCTCTCTGGTTCTTGTACTCAGAGTTTAGATTAAAAGGCAGGAGACGCTGGTATTTCTTCGGATTTAGATGTTTATTATTTCTTATCTATGGTATAAATGCACAGAGTGTGCCTCTTTGTTAACATGGTGGAAAATGGCCCGAGTTGTCATTTCCAAGGCCATTTAAAGTCCAATTTACCCAATCAGAAAATGCTAAGTAAATTGTTTTTATTTATAACCCAATAACTAACTATTCATAACCTACACTGCGGGTTTTTTGAACCAATACCAGAAAACCTAGATTTGTGAAAAAGAAAGAAGTAAAAACCCACACCCAAAATTCTCCATCTTGTGACTATAGTCCATAAACCTAAATTCTACATTTCTACGTATTTCATGCAGTGATATAACTTTTAATAACACAGCAACAACCTCGGTGTTATCACACAATTTGGGAAGTTTTTTCCCCAGGGTCTCAGGTCAAATGGAGCATGCTTTTGAGGATCATTGCTTGTCAGAACTGAAGGAATGAAATTCTCAGAACTCAGGGTTCCAATATGACTCCACTGGCCTAAAGCCTGAAAAATAGCAATGCCAAATACCAGCCACATCAACAGCCTGTCCCTCCTTGCAACACCCAGCCTCCAGAACATGACATAACGAAAATGTTGTTGACTAACTATGCTCATCCTAAACCTACACATCTTGTACCACCCTTGAAATAGCATCTTATGACCAAAGTCATAAGACTTTGCCTCTTCTGAAGGCAAAGATAAAATCAAGAGCCCACAAGAGTACATATGTTAAAGAATAGGTTGTCCTTTCAACTTTATTTCCTTCTTTATGCAAACATAGAGATTATGTGGCAATATGACTTTAACGTACTTGGTTCTACAAAAAAACCTATTCATAACAGGCAAAACTCATAAAAAAGTTACTCAATTCACATCAGGGAGGGATTTAAGTCTGAAAATGTTCCTACAACTCCAAATAACAGGCAGTAAAATAAGTCCTAAATTTGAAGTAGTTTATCACTATTTCCAATTCTCTATACATTCAAAAAGCAGCATTAAAGTGACCGAAATGCTGCCTCTCCATTTGCTCGGTTCCTTTGTGTTTTCTCTTGTACTCAAGAACAACACAGAAAACAATCTGGGAAGATTTCCTTTTCCACTGAGCACCAACCTTCACAAACAGTGAGGAGATTTTTTCAGAAGTGTTATAATACTGAGAGATACTCTGAATCATTTTAATTGCATTTATGAGTCCTGGAACAGCATCCAGCATGGTTACCTGGAAAGAAACACACAGTCTGAACTCTGCTCAGTACTTCTGTTACCACACATTAGCACAACACCTAATTAGCGAATGCAGGAAAATTATGGACATGGTCTTCAGAATCATTCTGTCCCTGTCTACCTGGGCCTGTCCTGCAGAGCTGCCTGTCCTATATCATTCCCCAAGCTCTACAATTTAATTTTGGGGTAAAATTTTCACTAGAGTCTTTGCTGGAAGAATTCAGATCAGTGAGCGACATTTGGTAGAAGTAAAGGCCTCTTCAAAAGAACCCTTTTTTTCACAAATAGTATGTTTATATGCTCAGTTGCTAAACCTGATGTAAGCTTGCATGCAAAAAGAACCCCTTCACCACTTGGAGAAAGGAGGAAGAGAAAGGGGGATTGAAGGGGTGAAGCTGATCCCGGTGGTGCAGAGATGTGATCTTAATTTCTAATTTTGTTTGTTGCCACCCAAATGTATTTTCTCTGTACATAAAGACATTTTTCTCCAAGTTAAGTATGTTTTGCCCACGATTATAATAAGTGGTGTTCCTGTCTTGGAAAAATACATGAGCTTTTTCATACTATATTGTCATCCCATCCTATTGAGGATGGGGGTTGAGAGAATGCTTGATGCATAGCAAAGGTCACACCATCACACCATTTTAATTCTCCATACCGCCCTGGTCTTCAGTAAGTTTCATGTACAAGAGAAATGCCTTTCACTAAATACTTTTAAGAACAGTATCATTTCAAAAGCATAGTAGTCCTTCTTCAATCCAGATCAGACAAAGATTTTGCAGACAGCTTTTCGTCACATCCGAACTTCCAAAGCAATAAGAGTTTTACTCTGTTGACAAACTCATTCTCAAAATTGTACAGGTAAATATCAATAAGGGAAAGGCTTCACACTCCACGCCTCTATGGCTTTCATCCCAAGTGCTACACCATTGCAAAATTAAACACCTCCAAACCAGGCACCACTTTCTCCTTGGTGAAAACCCTCATTGGAAGCACAAAGCAGGCCAGTTCAACAGACTCTGCACAGTGCCAGTAGCAAGCATAGTCACTTTTACTCTGTTTTTATGGGTATCATGTCAACCTTTCAACAGAGAAACTCAAATAGCAGACTAGAAACACTGAAAGAACACACTGTTCTAATATCACCCAGTAAACGCAAACAAACATGGTTGCCTGGAGCTCTGTTTGGAAGCAATTCGGTTTTAGGAAAAGTTTCAGGGGAGAGAGGGGAAGCTAGGATGGGTCAAAATTTTGAGTCTTCATGGCTACTAGCCATATTTCTTTGACTAGCAAGACACATACAGTCAGTTGCAAAACCAGTTTTAATAAAAGCAATGATTTGCCACCTATTTTAGCAGATAATGGGAGAGGGAGACTCTCTCGTCCAAACCTGTACTTTAGGGTGGCTGGTTTTGTTTATTACTTGTTATGCTTGCATCATCCTATGCACTCTCATACTGTGGTATGACAAGGTGATTTATAATTATGTCTTAATATTTACATAATCCTATTTACCTTTTCCCAACCCAAGAAGCTGAAAATTGCCCTATAAATGTTAGTTTAACCATGACCTGGCCACCAACACAAAGACAAAAGATCAAACTTTGCCTTTAGGTTTACTTTTTTTTTTCCTTCTTTTTTCCTTTTTTTTTATTATAAGGAATTTACTTTCTCCCATAGCACAAAATCCAGTTTCTTCATCATATCAAAAGCTTTACAGATACTATGGTATGAAAATAACAAGTACTTTATTATGTAGCCAGAGATTCCCATTAAGCCACTTTCACCACAACTGCACAAAATCTCAAACGGGAGTTGCATGTGTAAAATTGTCTCTATTTCATTTCCAAACCAATCCTACAGAATTTATTCATGTTGCTTGTCTCAAGACATTTATGTTAAGAATATGAAAGTTCTGCTTACAGGATCACTATTGTATAATGGGTCATAATATTTTTCCAGAGAATATAGATACTTCACATTATCTTTAGCTTCATTTGCCGCGTCTGTGATGCGAATATCCAATGCTCGCCACTTCTAAGAACAGAAGGTTGAAAAAACAAATAAAACCGTGCATTTCAGAAAAAAATTGTTTTGAAATCATTCTGGTTGATCATTAGCTTCTAAACACATTTGAAAGCACAGAATTGTTACTTTGGAATTATATGTGTTCACCCAAGATGAGGATCCTAGTGTTGCTTCAGTAACTTGACTGTGAACATGCAGTTAGTTTAGACCACTCAGCTCAATACAGTTGTAGTGTCCAGTCAAGCTGCTCTAAAATATATGAATGATGAATATATAACTATGTATTTGTTCCACATCTCTTTTTGAAGAGACAAGATTTTTTGTTTTATTTATTTATTTTTCTGTTGGTGATGGGACTTTAAATTTGTTATGTCAATGTAAGAATTTATGAACCCACAAACAATTTTGACAGGCACTGTAACAACATAAAGAAGAGGCTTAAAAATTGGAGGGATTGATTTTTTTGTCATTAAATATCCAGTTCATTAATTCAATATTCTGATTTAATAATCAACTTTCCAAATATTTTTAAGTATTTATTTCTGTTGAGCCATATGTATACAGTACATTGTTAGCCTTTAGACTCAGGGGATTCTCAATCTTTTTCAATAAATTGAACTAGATTCGAACTTTATCTACTCAAGCTAGGGAATAGAGAAGGAAAAAGAAAACAAAAGCCAAAGATGTTTCAGTGTTTTCCCCACCAGCATTGCTACATACATTATCAAAATGAGCTCGGGTATAAAGGGCATTTCTATTCTTTATATCTGTCATAATTTAAAAGAAAAACCTTCAGCAGTTTGGATTTAGCAGCAGTGAGTACTCCCAGCACTGCCTTCGCATCTGGGCTCTTCAGCTGCTCCATAAGGTAGTAGAATTTTGACAATTTCTTTTTCCAGTAGTCAAGCTCTACTCGTGGTCCAAAGTCATCTGCTTCTTTTCTCAACTGGTCGTTTTCTGCAAGAACCTTTCATCATACAGTAATATTAGTGAGTGATGTTAATATTTTTTTATCTGCAGAGATAGCATGGATTAAATCTACATTTAACACCTAGTATTAACCTCTCCTGATAAATTACCTAACTTAGCCTCCACCTCATATGAGACCTAATTTTGCTTGGTCCTTTTATTTCAAGTTAAAGAAGAGATACTGTTCCTTCTGTTCCACGAGCACTGTTACAGACAGTTACATTTTCCACAAATAACCTGCAAAGCACGTTTCAAAGTACAAATGTGACCACTGAGAATATTGTTCACTCAATTACTGTGTTCTTTTTGTTTTCATTAAATCCACTGGGAACCACTAACTGTTTTGTACTTTAACAAGAGACGATTATCAAAGACAGGGGACTAAGCTTCCCAAACTGTGTATTCTGTATTTACTAGCAGATGGAAAAAGCTCTCAATAATATTCCCATTGAGAAGTAAAAGCACAGAAAACATACCAACAATACTTTAAAATAAAGAGATTGAACTCATTCAAATTTATAGAAAGGTAGCTATAACACCAACAGGATTAAACTCATCTCCCAAGGTGCAGATGTCATAGTTCATATTTGTCCTGTGTATCACCTGTTCAATTTGTTTGGTCCATTCTTTCATGCAGACTTCTATTTTTTCAAGACCATCTACACTGTTAGCAACCATCAAGTAATCTGAAGGTCCTCTTAGAGTTTTCAGGTCATATGTTTCACATTTCTTCAGGCTGACCTAAGTAAAAAAAAAAAAAAAAATAGAAACGCTGAATGTTCATGACAAATAATCTAGGAACTTTACAGACTAACTGGTTGCCCTACTTGGGGTATCTCACTTCCTATTCCCAGCTCAGTCTAAATTAAACTGCTTTGAGCCAGAACTGGACTCCAGAACCTGGAGGAGTCACCAGCCAGGCAGCTGTGTTCTCATGCCCTTTCCTTCACAAAAGCTGAGTAGAAACCAACAGTTAAAGCAACAGTTTGTCATACGTTAAACATCCAATATTTAAGAGTGACCACAGCCATTGGAGAGTCAAGAAGTTGATTGGTCTAAAGAACTGCCCCAGAATAAGCAAGAACAGAAGCACATACAGAATTGTTAAAACCACAGATCAAAGTACAAGTTACTGATGACAGTAGAGAGAAGCATTGGAGTATTCTCCAGTTTAACAAAATAAATTTTTATGAGTAATCTACAACAGCAGTTAATTCAAAACTCCAGAGCTAGAGACATTCGACAGCTAGCTCACTTTCTATTTGCCATGTGAACATACTACCTTTTCCAACAGACTTTCCTGAGTTCCTGATAGGACACTAACAAATGCTTCAAGGGCACGAAGGAAGTCCTGCTTAATATTGGGAACTTGTTGAGGTGCAACCCAGCCATGGTCCATAGTCCGTAAGGCTGGAATGAAGATTTCTGATATCAACTGCTCAACACTTTTTAATAAGCCATCTCGACCTATATCCATCATACTAAAATTTACTTCCTGTAAAAGAGACACAATACAAGGGGTCTTTCGCCAGCAAAAACTTAGTTACATGCAGTTTACATATACACTCTCAAAAGTAAGTATTTTTTGTTTTTCTAATGAATTTGCTAGAATTTATTGAAATTTAACACCTTAGTATTTAGGTATTGACTAATTGCTCTGTCATTATAGATTGTCTTAAATTTTCTTCCTTATCATCATTTTTTCATATCAATTATATATTTCAAGTCGCTGCCACAAGATAATGTCTGTTTGTCCATTCCCCTCCCTTTTTGTCCAGTTTCATTTAATCCATCTGTGTCCTTTTATTCATTCCTCCATGTCAAGAGCTGTCAAATTATATGCTGAGAGCAAATACCCCATGGTAAAAATGAATTTTAAACAAGATTTTGTACAGAGATGAGCAGTCACTGACCTACCTGATAGATATTCTCAGTTGTGATGGGTTTAGAAAAACTAGATCTAATGAAGAAAATGCATACACCAGTTAAAGCAACTTCTTTTCCCTCTGTCACAAATACTTTAAGTTTCTTCTTCTTGGTCAAATGAGAGTTCATTCCTGTTCCTGGAAGGCCAAAGTACTCTACAGATTCAAACAAAAGAAACAATTAGGACCTGTTGATTATTTATTCAAAGAAAAGTTTTCTACACAAACAGTTCAGTCATTATTTGTGCATCTCTGAGTCCCAGTATCCTGGAGGCACCTCACAGAACTATCCACAGAAAATATGCAGCATTCAGACTCTTCATGGCACAGTAAGGAATATTTCATCTAGTTTTGCCATTCTTGCATCAAAAGCCTTTCATTTCTATTCATTTAGTTGTTTTTCTATTCCTTCTAAATAGTGGTTCAGGCTTAAGATCCTTTTATATGGCTCTATCATGCAGTTGTAGATACTCCCTATTACTTGAAAAAGAAAAATTAAAGAAAAAAGAGAAATTGTAGTGGACTATTTGCCTTCTCCTTGCACATTTGCTCAGCATAGCTATAACATGTCGCAGGAGAATTTAAGTTGCTTTACCTGTATCCATTACCTCCACGTCTTGATAGTAAAACATCAGATGACGCAGACCTCCAGGGGCCAGGAATCTCTCAATGCGCTCTATCTGTTTGAAATCATGTTAAGATCACTGATTCATTAAGATATTTAACCATTAAGATACATCATTGATTTGTTTCATATCATACCAAAAGAGGAAGCATTTATTTATTCATTTACAAGCATCAGGACAATTTCACAGTTCTCCATCAATTCAAGGCCGCCATCAAGCATCACTGAAGCATGTATTGGTAGTGCAGTCCACAAATCTCTTGTATAGGCCATACAGGCTGAGGAAGAAACTGAATTGCTTTATGCTAGTATGCTGATCCATGTCTCAGCACTTGAAAGTCTGGCCTCATCCATTATTTTTCTAGATCTGAGTCACTCTTTCATGTAGTGCCTAACTACATCACTATCTTTAGCAGAAAAGGCTCCTTCATTTTCAGAAACATCAGCTGGTACCGTTTGTGCTTCCTAGTGCAGAAAAAAAGGCTAAAAGATCACCAGAAGCAGGAAGAAAGCCACAATTATCCCTCTTCCATCAATAACAAGTCTCAGTTACACCAAGATAACAAACTTCTATTCCAGAAAACCTTGGCTGAGCCCTACAAGATGAGGTCAAAACAACTATTACGCTTTTCTCTTTCCAAGTATAGCAATTGCCAATATTCTCCTCACCTGACAGCTATTCTCAGGCTGTATAGTTTGCCAGGAAACCCACTTAGAGACAGAATGCACAAAGGCTGAAACAAATTCTGCTTTTTAATGTTCATGACAGTGTTCTGCACAGCTCATTTGCTATCATCTGAAGTCACAGAAATGTTGGAAGGGACCTCTGGGAGGTGTTGAGGCCAGCCTCCTGTATCATCAACAGCTCAGATCATCTAGAGATTTTCCTAGCCTGAGTCTCAAAAAGCCCGAGGACAGAAATTCCACAAGTGACTTAAAGTAACATATTCCCATGCTGCATTACCCTTCTGGTGAAGAAGGGTGGCCATTGGTGGCCATTTTTCAAGATGTGGCTTTGTCTTTGGAGTTATCATCTGCAAACACTGAGAATAGCTCAGCTCTGTCACCTTTGCAACCATCCTTCAAGCAACTGGAGGCTACTATTTGATTGCCACTCAACCTCTTCTTCTCCCTCATCTCATACTTCACATGGCCTATGTCCCTCTCTTTCTTACTGGCCTTCCACTGGACTTTCTTCGGTTTCTCAACAATATTAGCACTGAAATGGAAATGCATAAATTGAAGGCACACAGATGGAAAGAGAATACAAGAGAAAATAAACCAAAAAAACCCAAACACAGCCACATTTACTTTAGTGTCAGGAAGTAAAAGAAGATCTATTTCTGTCTACCTGGATTTTTTTAAAAGTGGTATTTTTCAATAGCTCAGTATATAAATTTGTATTATAGCCCTCATGCCGTCAGTCAGATCACATAAGCCCTTCTATTTCATCAAGTAGCTTCTACCTATTTTAATTTGCTAAACTAGATCTTAATGTAGTCTCACAAACGCTGGTAGCAGCCTTACAGAAAAAACATCGTGCAACCTGCTGTGGACAGGACTCTTGAACCTCTGTGTGCTGTATACTCAAGGACTGGAAGACTTCACACTGTGGTTTCACTATGAAATACAGTCACAGGTTTTACCATATTGTCTATAACCACTGGAAAGGAGAAATTCTAATCACTTTAAATATCAATATTGTTACAATAGGTCCTGGAATTAAGGACACTTTCATTCAACTTAATTTAAAAATGCTGAAAAATATTTTTTTGAGGAGAAGACTTGAGTAATCTCAGACAACTCAGAGAGTCTGACAACTCTCTCACCAAGAATTTAATGGTAATATTAGTTACAAAGTATACTATGAGCTTCACTTTCAAATTCATCAGGTTACCTGGTTACCGTCAAGAATAGCATCTTCTACTTCTGCTTTGTCCAGATTCACACAAGAGGCAACGATATCCAGTAAGTAATCATGCCTGCCATCCAGACGAGCACGTTTAGCCTCCCTCTCTTCCTTGAGCTTTTGCTGTTATAAAACACAAAGTGGACAATGAAAAATTCACAATCTAATTTGAAGACAAAAACAAAGGAAGCTTTAAAATTTATTTTTAAAAATAAAGGCTATTACATTCTTCCACAATTGTGATTTATGCTTTTATGGCACTCAAATGAAAATTTTAGAAGTGGCCTTTGTTATAATTTTACAGTTTGTTTCTGGTGTTCTATTTTCAGATTTATCATAACATTTCTATCATAAATAATGTTGTACAGAAGGCTAATTTGTTGAAAGGTTTGTCAAAAAAAAAATGTATTTTGTATGTACAGCTCCATTATTCTGCAAGTTGTCTTCAATACCCTCAGCCCTTTGTCTCAGCTTTTCAGTCTAGTCACGTATGACCATCAAGTCAAGTCAGGATTCTGACTGATCTTTGTTATTCATGGAAGATATTGTAAGCACTCTCTAGTAAAGACAGATGCTGCTGGAGGAAGCTTGGGTTTTATACATTATCTCTTTAATATAATGAGAAGTAAAACAAACCACAAGCCTCAAGGTACACAAGTGTTTACAAATGTGCTTAACTATAGCTATTATACCATTCTTCAAGCAGTAAGCCTACTCTTCTAATTAAATTGAATTCCCATATGTAACACACCTCATTACATTATAGACAAAATAGCCTTCTGGAATAGTTACTGGTATTATTGTGCTTGCGGATTACAAGATTCAATATCATTTCATTTTCAAAAGAAATTTAGAATAATGTTCCATTGGTGGTAAATTCAATCCTTATTTCCCCGGTGATTAGGAGAAAACTAGTAACTTTATAAAGTATGCATAAGTGATTTATCCACAAGCTTTTGCAGAGCCAAAAGGACCTGCATAATATACTTTATACCCTTATGTAAATATCTTTCCTACTTTCTGAAGGAATTTTCAAATATTTGGTAAGCTTGTAACTACTTCCATGCCTTCATAAATGCTGAACACATTAGAAATATTTTTCCACATAAAAAACAAACATACAAATCCTATTCTTTACACAGATGTGTCTGAAGAACACAGTAGCAGATTAATTTGTGCATGTGCTTTATGCTATTTTACTACTCTCATACCCTAACATGGTCTCCAGTTTCCTGAGACATGAGACAGTCATGACAGGCTTGGCTTTTCCTAAATGTTTTTAAACATGAGCAGAAATTTTCCTCCTAGTTAGACATGCAAAAAGCAACCATCTTGTCTGAATCAGCTTCACTCACACTAGATGACAACACTAGAATCCTCAAAACTATTGTTCCAGTAATTTGAACACAACTGATAGGGCATCTTTAACAACAACAAAAAAAAAAATACAACCAATACTCTACTAATTAGTTTCCATTTAATACAGCAAGAAGCCTTTTTTGTTACCTAAACTACAGAGAGACTACTTTTGTACTCTGCTTGTGTTTCCAACATAGAGCTCCAGATATTTTGCTATACAAGACTACACCATACAATGGTTGTTAGTCACCAGCTCCACCTATACAGATGCTCTTGACAAGTTCATGGCCTTCATTTCTTCTACAAGTTGCTGTTTGTGTAGACTGAAATCAAGAGCACCTTCTTCTCAAACTGAGCAATCATATCCCAGTGTTTGTTTCAGGTTTTTAAAATTTTTTTTAAGTGCTGGTTCTCAAAGCCTATAACAAATATACAAGCTGTTGTGCATAGCTGTTCATACAGCATTGAGCAATATTTGGTGTCTAAGTCCAGTAACAAGAGTATTCATTAAGATATCACAACAATTTAAAAGTGTAATTAACTTAAATTACTTAATGAACCATACCTAGAGAAACAGAAAACTATTAACTAAATGGTAAAGCTATAGTTTTATGAAGATTAGGACATTGACTTGTATTTATCAAGTGTCACACTGAAAGACATTTGCATTGATATGTTGGATATCTCTATAACTAAGGCAAGTTCCACACATTTTTTCCTGATAGTTGCTGCAATGCAAGAACGCTCAATGTAATTCAAGCTGTCATGCTTCTATATTTTGATGAGTTACCATTTCTACAAACTTCCTCCCCAAATGAAGCGTTGCTCAATCACAAACTCGCACATTAGTTGTTGCAGTCATTAGAAAAGACTTCTGCCTCACTTTCAGGATTAGGTTGTACACAGAAAAGCAGAGGAAACCTAACTTCAGTGCTTTTAACAGCAAATCACTAATTTATGTATTTAAAAACACTAAAAAGCTACACTGGAAACTGTCTTCCAGTTCAGCTTCTGAGCTTCCATTTGCATACTACTAGAAGAACAAATTTTTAAGATATTCTTCACTTGGGATTAGGAAACTCAGAGAGTTAATTACAAGAAAATGCTGAGCTTTCTACCCTCATTCTTCCCTTTCCCCTTTAGCTACCCCCACGTCTCACTTCAAACCAACATTGCGGTCACGGCCTAAGAGTTTTTGTAATTTTATGTCCTGCAGGATTCACTACAGAAGTACATAGGCCTAAGCAGCATCTCTACAAAAAAAATTACACAAGAATAGACAGCTCTGTGTAATTCAAAATTTCAGAGAGCACTGAAAGAGCAAGGTTTGAATATGGAAGGATGCTGAAACACACATGCTATCATTTATGTAGGTAAGAGAAAAATTCCTGTTACATGCAGTAACAGCGACATGCAAATCCTGAAAAGTATCAGCAGCAACTCTGATGAAGGTCATACATCAAAGCCTCTTCCTAATGGTCCCATAATATAGGAGGATTCAGAAGGAGCAGTATTTACAAGAGATAAACACAGTCTTACTTAAATATCTGGAATGATTGTCCAAGTTTTTTATGGTACAGCTTCAGCTCAGTTTTTCACGTAAAGAAAACATGAACAACACAAGTAACACAGCCAAGTTTAGTTTTGAGTTTCTTTCACCACTCTTGGTTATGATGGTAAGAAAGGACATATGACACAGTTCCACAACAGATGAAGGTCCAAAGCTAAATTACTTAACTGAAAATTCCTTTTCTGATGGTTAGTCCTGTTATAACAATGTCTTAGGGTGACTTTATGATGTGTATCCCCTATCGCTGCTCTATGCCCAGAAATTAACTTTGTGCCTTTCTGTGCCTTTAAACTGAACCTGAGATGGGGGAGAGAAAAAAACCGAGCGAACTTTTAAAAACAATTGTTCGAGGACACAGACACAGACTCCTCTGCTTCTGCAGCAGCCAGAACAGAAGAAGCACCCTGCTTGCTTTTCAGCCAGCTTTCGGCTCCTTTTCTCTGGAGGGAGACGGAAAGTTGAACTTTGTTTTCCTGGGACTTCGGTTTTTTCCCTTTTTCTCTTCTGGACTGTTTCAACATCAGAACACACCAGGAGAATTTTCCACAGAGGCCCCGGAGGTGGGCCCACACTGACCCAGCTCCAAGGAGGAGGAGAGCGAGCACACCTACAGAAGGACTCTGAAATCTTCCCAGGTTTCTCTCCACAGTGAGAGATTTTATTATTTAGCATTATTATCCTTTTCCTGTGTGTTTGTTAAATAAACAGTTTTTTATCTCTTTCACTTTCCTCTGAGGAAAATTTCCTTTTTCCCGAACCTGGTGGGGGAGGGGTGGTTGTAACCTGCCTTCTATCAGATGATATTTTCCTCCAAATTTGTCCAAACCAGCACAAACAAGTAGCTTGTTTTATGTTACATAAAACCTTAAAATTCCTAATACCTAAATACTAACAGTTTGGCACCGGAAACTGATTTGAACAGACATCAACTCCTGAAGAAAAGGGAGAGATTCCTAATCTATCTTCACATATGCCTAAACCCATAAACATCTCACCATCAGTCTGAAGAAACAAATGAAGATCAGATTAAAATTTAAAAGAAGTTTCCTAGCTGCTACACAGTATATAAATTTAAGCAGCAGGTACTAAAAGAGTACAAGTCAGAGATTCCAGGGGTTGTTTCTTTGAAACAACAGGTTCAGAAGCCAGCTATTGACTACTGCCAGTTTCTCTGCTACAGAGTGTAGCTGCTGATGCAGACACCCTGAATAGAGTTAGCAAGAATGTTATTTAGTATGCAAGTCATATGTACACAAGATAAAACTTGCTCTGAACACTCTTTATCCAGCAAATTATGCATTTTGTTGTCAGAATACTGTGCATCACTGAATTTAGACATGCTGAAATCAAAGTCTTATGGATGAGCAAGGCTTTACTGGGAAGTTCAACAGTGAAAGAGTCAAAAAGTAAGAACGGTTCTATTGTTAATTTACTGTCTTATCCAAAATTTATTTAACCAACATGGAATCCCTTTGTCTCTCCTTTAACTTGCTAAGATGTTTTATATTGCATAAGCCTTGCTCATGAATTTCCCTGCAAAAGTAAACTGCAAATTATTTTACACATTTTCAAGCACCCTGAGTTTTCAATTTTCAAGTTTTAATGTTTTAATTCCCTCTTTCAAAAAAAATTACAAACTTTAAGAATTAGGGCAGCACCCTTAGCTAACTCTTAAATCTCAAAAATCAGAGCTCTGCACCTGTGTTATCACACTGCATTACTTCAGGAACAGTTTGCTTAAATAACCAGCTTTTAAAATGAGTCTAAGTTTCTTAATTACTTCTATATTCTATTGTTGTTTCTCAATGCTAAGTATTGCCCTCAAAATTCTATTCCCATCTCAGAAGTATGGGAAAAGTGAAGTTACATTTCTATTTTCCTTGGTGGCAGAGTCCACCCTTGTTTTGTTGACAGATCTAACATCAAACTCTTCAATGTACTAAGATAGCATTTGTGAAATGAGACCATTACCAGACCTTTGCAACAATCTGGACAAGATGCAAGTACCACTAGCCAAATGCATAAACACCTCCCAGTGCAAATTTGCCTTTCAAAACAAATTGTGCAACTAATCATCCCGTTACACTTATTTTACAACACATATTTTTCTATGCCCTCCCCCCTCAATACACATCTTTATTTAAATTATATAGTTATGAGTCTAAACCCAGTTCAAAATGCAGCTCTCCTTACCTTTATCACTCTACCAATGCTCCGTTTCCAAAGTTGCTTTCTTCCAGCTCTAAACATTGTACTATTCAATATAAGTATCAAGTACTCTTTCTCAGGAACAAGCCCTAAACCATGGAGAAAGCTCCTACATTCATCATTTTGCACTCTTCCTCCAACCTTTTGTTTGCACTTGTTTCATTCCTTTTCACTAGGAACGCCAAAATAACTCTCGAAAACAGAGTAAGGACCTAAAAAAACCAGGCAGCTATTAACCTTATCTCTGTATTTAAAATTCAGTTCTAGCATGCATACAAATTGCTTGAAAATTAAATTGCACTACCACAGAAACGAGAGGTCTCTAGCGACCAGAATTTACTGCTTATAGATTATGCCTTGAAAGTTACTGCCACCAACCACAGTGTTGTTAGGGTGATACTGTTTACATACAAACATGGCTGGATACAATTCATCATACTCAAGGGCAACATAACTATTTGCAGAAGTCAATTTTATAACTGCTTCTCTGATTTGTGTTTAGCCTTCTGAAGCAACCCTCGTGTCAACAGGCATCTTTGTTTCCTTGCCACAGGTGACTGTTTAAATATATAGCAACAACAGGCAAGCAACTTTCAAATATCCTTTACCTACAGTCTTGTAAATTACTGAGTTTTCTATTCGTATTTTTTATACAAGTACATTCAGTCACACTTATTTTTCAGTTGCACAATGGTTGCTTAATACAGCAATTTTTCTTCAGCAAGAAATGTTAGGGTTTTTTCTTCCTAAAAGAGCTTTAATTTTTTCCACTTCAGTGACTGAATATAATCCAATGTCCTCTTGAAAATGCCAAGAAAAACAATCTAATTATCCAGTATTAGGAACAAGAAAACAGACATTTTTACAGCTATTTCTGGCTGAAAATGTCCCTAAATATTTCTGCTTTCACTCATATCAATGTGAATAATGTCTAAAACACTTGACAAGTTTATAAGATTGATAAAAATTGCATGAGCAAAAACCATTTTCCCTGCATTATCTGCATTTTCCCCACCTACTATAGTCAAATCCAGTTGTGCATACATGTTTGAAAGAGAAAGACTGAAAAATTGCATTTAGGGTAAAATTAAACATCCATAGATTTCTCTGAACCCTTTACAGAGTTATCATTTAAAACTGAACATGCTATTAAATATTACATATTGAGTTAATTCCTATGGATGTATTCAAAGCACTGAAGCATTAATTATTTACATTTGGTTGGAAGGAGTCCAGAGGAGAGCCACTAAGTTGATCACAGGGCTGGAGCAGCTCTCTTGTGAAGACGGGCTGAGAGGGTTGGAGCTGTTCTGTCTGGACAAAAGCAGGCACAGGGGAGACTTTCCAGCACTTTCCAGTTCCTAAAGGGGGGCCTGAAAGAAGGCTGGAGGGACTTTTCACAAGGGCATGTAGTGATAGGGCAAGGGGGAATGGCCTTATGCAGCAGGAGGGCAGGCTCTTCTCTGTGAGGGTGGTGAGGCACTGGCACAGGTTGCCCAGGGGGCTGTGGATGCCCTAACCCTGGAGGTGTTCAAGGCCAGCTGGATGGGGCCGTGAACAATCCGGTCTAGTGGAAGGTGTCCCTGCCCATGGCAGCGGGGTTGGAAGCAGCTGATCTTTAAGGTTCCTTCCAACTAAAACCATTCAATGATTCTATACTTCTTTGCATGATGTATGTGATTTCTAAAGTAAAAACTCAGCCCAGCATGCTTAACTTTGCCATGCAGTAATAAAAGTTCTTTTTTAAAAAAATAAGGGGAAAAAAACCCTTATTTAAATCTTTTGAAAAACCGCCTAAAAATCATGGATCTTCTTCCTCAAAGGCTATAAAGTCATAGCAAATAATGAACAGAATCACAAAATTATGAGAATTTCATGAAAACTCCAGAAGTCATCTAGACCAGTCTTTTGCTCAGAGCAGGTCCAATTAGAGTGGGTTGTTCAGAGATGTTTGCAGTTTGAATATCTCTAAGGATGGAGATTCCCCAACCTGTGTTCCAATGATGCTATACTTGTAGGTCAAGCAGTTTTCTTCAGTTTTGTTTCCCACTAGGGATGCCCTTCATGGGTTACCATGAAGATGATTCCCCGAAGAAGTCAAAAATCTGATGTTCTAAAATCTAAGGCTCTTTCAGGGTTTTAAGCTCCACTATCTCATGATCCCTGCAGTTAAATCTTCTCTCAACTTCCCCATCTTCAACTAGTTTTCTTGTTTGTAAACGACAAGCCTAGCAGAGCATCTCTGTCAGCTCATTTATCATTTGCAAAGCAAATAGTCCTCAAACTCCACAAATCTCAGTCATTTAAGTAACTTTGAATGTGACATTTTTAGACTAATTAGAGACTGGCAAAATTAAAATGACTGTCAATCATGACAAGGAATAATCTAACCCATGAAGGGAACCCATATATGTGATAATATCAAATAATCACAAATCATTACCTTACACAGGAACTCTCCTTGCAGCTGTAATATATCCTCAGAACCTTTTAGGCAGACTGCATTTACAGTACTAGATAATAGACTGATATTGGTTAGAGTCATTCAAAGATTGTTGACATTTATGGAATTCAACTTCTGTGATCTTCCATCTCATTAAGTTATAAAAAGGAAAATGGAAAATAATGAAGTGGTTGAGACAGTGCTTAACTTCCATCATCATCAGGTCACTGCCATCCTCGGGTCAAAGGTCAGACTTCCAGCAGAGCCAGTTTAGCACAACATTAATGCAACCAACACAGAAGGCTGGGAAGCAAACTCTTGGTCAACAACTATATGCCAGACTCTTATAACCTGTACCTCTCCTTTGCCTTATAAGACACAAAAACAAATAATGCTCGGCCTTAAAAAGTTATAGTTGATTTTGTCTTAAACTGCTGTAAAAATACTGCTTTAAGAGTTTGCTTTACATCCACCAGAGCATTAGATTGAACAGCGTATAATGGCTACATAAATGGATCAAATAACCCAGGTCGATTTTTTACACATTTTTGACCAGAGGCAGAGCTTAACAAGGACTCCTTGTTCTATCCCAATGTCAGATTTGATGTACACAAACACTTTTATAATTTGGAAAAAAAAAGTTTTCTTGCAGATTTTAACCAACTTAGAAAAATCCCTGTTCTTTTATCTGTTATTTTATTGGTGATCAATTGATCAAATTGATTCCAATTTGTGATTTGAGGAATACATTTCCTCCCCAGATGGTTCAGGAGTGCAAGATTCATGGTGAAGTCAGATTATTTTTAAGAATTTAATTTATGCATTATTGAGGATATGTAATCTTGTATTATAACCCAGAATTCTAAGAATAATTTTAGTCTGTCATATGTCCCTGGATAGCCTTGGCTCTGCTCAGCACCCAGCAAAGCCTTAAGTCAGATTTGGGGTAAGTTACCACTGTGCAGATGAGTAAAACTATGAAGCACACAATCAACTGTGTCAGAGAAACACTTTTTAAACTAAAATATTGAGTTGTCATATTATTTTAGGAATTATGAAAGTTCATTTCACAATGTCAAAAGACTGTTCACTTCACAGTATCAAAAGTAGTTAATGGGGTAGCATCAGTCTGGAGACCAGTCACTATCCCCACTGCAGTCTAGAACTTCCTCGTGAGGGGAAGAGGAGGGGCAGGCACTGATCTCTTCTCTGTGGTGACCAGTGACAGGACCCGAGGGAATGGCCTGAAGCTGAGTAAGAGGAAGATTAGTTTGGATATCAGGAAAAGGCTTTTCACCCAGAGGGTGGCCGAACACTGGAACAAGCTCCCCAGGGCAATGGGGAAGCACCAAGCCTGACAGAGTGCAAGAAGCGTTTGGACAACTCTCTCAGGCACATGGTGTGACTCTTGGGGTGTCCTGTGTGGGACCAGGGGTTGGACTCGATGATCCTGATGGGTTCCTTCCAATTCTGTATATTCTAAGATTCTGATTTTTTTTGTTAGTGCTACGTTGCACAGCTTTGGCAACGAGGGTTCTTTTACTATGGGCAATTAGGAGTAGTAGATAGAGGTTAGCTACCATCTAGTGGTTAAAAGCTGAAAGAGTACATGACTTTCATGTTTTTTCACAAGCCCACAAAATAGTCGATACAAAATTTGGCAATTGAAATTATTCTTTACAGAGGTGATCACTTAGAAACCACAGATGAAAATCTACACTAAATATAAGTGGAGGAACTTAAAGAAATGGATACTCTGCATTCTCTTGATGCAACTACAATGCAAATAACCAGAGCTAAAGGTAGACATTACCTTGAACTGCTTTCAAAGTCAAATAACACCGAGGCTGTAATACCTTGAAGGCAAGGATTTTTAACTGCTTTGCTGAGAAAAATTAAAACTTTAACATATTTAGGGATTTCCTGCACTAGGCATGTCGATCACTTGTCATTTCAAAAAATGTTTTTTGTCTTAAAACATCTAACAAGTGTATGATTTGTCAGCTACCTAATGTCTTCAGCTCAAAGATATTAAAAAAAAAAAAAAAAACCAAAGTAAAAAGAAAAAAAGAAAACCAAAGAGGAAAAAAGGAAACCAAAGAGGAAAAAAGAGGAAAAAAGAGAAAAAAAGAGGGAAAAAAGGGGGAAAAAAGGAAAAAAAAAGGAAAAAAAGGAAAAAAAAGGAAAAAAGGGAAAAAAGGGAAAAAAGGGGAAAAAAGGGGATAAAAGGGGAAAAGGGGAAAAAGGGAAAAAAGGGGAAAAAGGGGGAAAAAGGGGAAAAAGGGGAAAAAGGGGGAAAAAGGGGAAAAAGGGGAAAAAGGGGGAAAAAGGGGAAAAAGGGGAAAAAGGGGGAAAAAGGGGAAAAAGGGGAAAAAGGGGGAAAAAGGGGAAAAAGGGGAAAAAGGGGGAAAAAGGGGAAAAAGGGGAAAAAGGGGGAAAAAGGGGAAAAAGGGGAAAAAGGGGGAAAAAGGGGAAAAAGGGGAAAAAGGGGGAAAAAGGGGAAAAAGGGGAAAAAAGGGAAAAAAGGGAAAAAAAGGAAAAAAAAGGAAAAAGGAAAGCTATCCTAGCTGAAAATTACACTTCTTAGTTATTTGATGAGGTAACAGATACAATTACAATTTTAACCTTTAATAATCTTATGTTGCTCTTCAACAAGGATTTTATGTGAAAGATAGCACTGCTAAAAGAACTAACCTACCATGTAGGAAGTCCTAGTGTAATTCCCTGTTCTGCTTTAGGCAAAAAATTTGTTGTCCAGGCTGTGCTTGCCTATTTGATCCACTGCTAGGAAAATAAAATTTAAAGGTAAAACACTTAATTATATAGTTGACAGATACACAATTAGCCTTCTGTTTACCAGGCCAAAGAGGATGTGTGGGTCTTACCAAATGAAGAAACATTATTGTGAGGGCAAACAATTGCAGTTCAAGTAACCATGAAAGTAATGCATTTTCCATTTTAAAGAACTACCAAATCTCACACCTTCTCTGCCCATTCTTATTTCAAATTATGTGGACATTGTGCTCATCAGCTTAGCTGGAGTAAGGATCAAAGGCAAAAATACCCTACCTTAGGATCTTCAAGCATCCCTCACTGCTCAAACATTCCAATATCCCTAGAAATGCAGACTAAAGAGAATGATAAATTCTCAGCATGCAACTGAAGACCAGGAGAGAAATGAGGTCCAGATTCACTGGAGGATGAGAACACTCCTGAAATCAAAGGAATGGTTTTGGAAGAAACAATTTAGGTAAACTTTGTAGCTTTTACTCTTAAATACTAGAGAGGAGGTTTTAAACCTAGCCTGAGGAAATACTACCAGGCCCTAAAGATTGTTTGTTCTCAAAATACATATCCACTTGTGTGAAGTACAGGGAGCTAAAGACATGATAAAGCAGAGGGTTCCACCTATCACACTGCAAGCCATAGCAAAAGGCTGGACAGTAGAAGGCTGTCCCTTTGAACAAAAAGGAAGAAAAGAGAAAACTAAAAGAAGTACATAACTGCTTTTACCTAAGCAGGAAAAGTCCTAGGAACAAAGTTGGGGGAACTGGGATGCTATCTTCAGACTAAGAAATGGCTGTAACAATGGCACTAGAAACAACCAGAATAGCATAAGGAAGGTATCCATTGCTACCTTGTGCCATACATCAAGGTATTTGCTACAGAGGAAGCATGGAAAAGTGCACACTGGTTTAAAAGAGTTCAGTGTTCAAACAAGTTAGTGAGCCAACCAGAGCCCAACAGCATAAAGTTTCAGTCACAAACAAGATAGACACAGCATATGATATTACTGTCTGCCTAATTAGCCTGCAAGTATTGACTGTGACATGCTGACAGTCCCCCCATAGCAGGGAACAGAATCAGCAAGTAACTTCAGCTGTCTTCATATACACCTGGGAAATACCATTTCAGATCATGATGCTGATACTAATTCTTTTTAGACATCGATAATAGAAAGTTCATAATCAGAAAATACCTGAGGCCAAGTAACTTCTACCTCACACCCTAAAAAGGCACAATGATATCAGGTTCAAAATATTAGTGTTCAAATAAAATACAAAATTTAACAACCTCACAGCTGTAGAGGCCCAGAGAAGCTGACTGGTCACAGGATGGATTGTGGTGATGCATCCCTAGACTCTGCACAGGCCGCACAACGACCTGAGAAGTGCTCATTCATAGCATTAACACGTCATGAGAAAGAACAAGACTTTGCTGGAGAAGGGAGGCCAGGTGGAGATAGAGCAGCACTTTTCCAAGAGAAAGAACCACAACACAGTACAGCACAAGTGCAGGAATGAATGGCAGGAAGTAGTCATGAACTATAACGTGGGATTGAGTCAACCACTGACTCATGAAGACCTCCAAGCCCTTTCCAGAACACCCTGCACATGATAACTAATTTACATAGAAAGCGAGAAACCTGTCCATAAAAAGGTACCTTCCCAAGCCTGGGCAGTGCCCCCCAGGACCCTGGATGTCTCACTGGCTGGACTGACAGAGCCAGATCAATGCTTATCAGCTGGATCAACACTGGAACCAGAAGTGATGATCATTTTCTCTCTTTTTCTCTGTTCTTTTCTTTCTTTAATTCATCTCTCCCTCTTTAATTTCTCCTGGTCTTCCTCTTTCTGTTCCTTTACTCTCTCTCTTTCTTTTTTCAATTAATCTCTCCCTCTTTAAATTCTTCTTTCCTTTCCACCCCACCCTTTTATCCAAATGCCACTGTCAGGTGTTTATATAGTAGGTCAGGAATTAACACACCAATTTCCATACCAAGTGTGTAATTTACTAATAAAAGTTTCTAGTTGTTTGCAGACCCTCCTGCTTTTTTTTTTCCTGTTGACCAAAGAGCATTTACAAATCTTAGGTGCTTCCTGCCCCTTAAGGGTGGGTCATCACAACTGCACTAACAAAAGTTTTAGAAAAACCAATGCTTCTTCAAACTGAGAAACCATTACAAGTAAGAAGACAGAAATAACCAGGAAAAGGAGTTGAATCTTTGCAGACAACATGCAAACTGTTTAAGAACACCATGCTGAAAACACAGAGCAATTGCACAGCTTCTACCATGAAAAACTTGAGAAAAAGCATAAGCCAGTCAGCACAGCTAAAAGTGGAGCAAAAGCCAGCAGGCATCCGCCAAAAAGCTGGAACAACACTACATGGAAAAAATCCAGATGAATTAAAACCTGACAGCTTAGACATAGATGCAATAAGGCAAGGTGAAGCAGACTGAATAACAGCTAACAAGAAATACAAAGTGCTGATAATGAGACCCCTTTCATGGTGCACCACAATAAAGGGAAACTTCTGACAATGTCTTCAAAAAAAACATGGCATTACAAGACTTAGGAGTGCCAGTGGATGAGAGGCTGGACATAACCCAGCCATGTGCACTCACAACTGTGATAAATGGATGCTATAATATTGGCTTTTTGCAAATGTTAAAATAAGTGATGTAACAGTGGCTCTGCCACAAATAGATGCTATATGAAAAATATGATATATAAGGTAGCGTTGTTGTGAGGATGTGTTTTCTTAAATACTGTTTCATTTAACAAAAGAAACTTAGAAATAGCTATGCTTATGAACTATTTGCCTGGATTCCATTCTGAATGGTTACTTGAAAAGGGTTTGAATATGATCCTTGGAACTGCTGGAAGCAAGATTCCATTCTGAGTGGTTACTCGAAAGAGTTTGAATATGCAATCACCTGTAGGATCAATTCCGGGAACTATCAAAAACAAGATTCCATTCTGAATTGTTACTGGAAAGGGTTTTGAATATGTATAAATTGTTTATGAATATGCATAATTGTTGATAAATATGTAATACTTCAGGTGTATAAAAAGGGCATTTTAGAGGCCACAGGTGTGCTCTTGGCTAAGCGCCAAAAGCACCCAGCGCTGTGACTTTTGCTTTATTATCTTTGCCCCTTATTGTCCTTTATTAAACTTTTAAATCTTAACAGGAGAGTGAACTTCGTTTTTTCACACAGCCAGAAAGCCAAACATGTCCTGGGCTCCATCCTTGTGGCAAGCAGGGTGAGGGAGGGGATTCTGCCCCTTTGCTCTGCTCTGGTGAGACCCCACCTGCAGTGCTGCATCCAGCACAGGAAAGATATAGACCTGTTGGTGTGAGTCCAGAGGAGGACCAACAAGATGATTAGATAGATGGAGCACCTGTCCCATGGGGAGAGGCTGAGAAAATTGGGTTTTTCAGCCCAGAAAATTACTTGGGGTGACCTAATTGTGGCCTTCCAGTACCTGAAGGGAGTCCACAAGAAAAACAAAGAGGGACTTTTTATAAGAGCACATAGTGCAGGACAAGGGGAAATAGAGTCTATTGTTTTTTATATTTTGCGTGGTGCAGCTGGCCGGCTTAGAGCTACCTCCAAAACCTGCTCAGCTGCAGCAGCTCGTTAGTACCTTTCCTAGGCTGCTGTGCCCGTTCCCGGGCTGCCCTCGCCGGCGGCTCTTAGGCGAATGCAGCCACGTCGCAGGGGGTCCCTCGGGACACCCTCTGGACTGCCGGAGCAGAGAAAAAAGGCGAGCCGGGAGAGCAAACACGTGGGATCTGGTGGCTTGTTTTTTCTCTCTGTCCCACGTGCTCTCTCTCCCCCGGGTGGGCTCTACACCAGGTTTCCCCGCCCGCGGGGACGGGGCGGGGCCACTCAGCCGACAACCAGTGGGAAAGGGAGGCAGGGAGGGACAGTCAAACAATGGAGTTTGTCAGCCGGGGGGCTCCGCCACGCCGTGTCCGTGGGGCCGCCCCCGCCTCTCCGTCCGGGCACCCGCGCGGGGCTGCACCCCCGGCTGGGACCTGGCTGGAGCTGGGCGGAGCCTGCCCAGCCAGGGCAATACAACGAGAGTCAGAGAGGGCAGGTTTAGATTAGATTAGATATTGGGAAGAAATTCTTTATTGTGAGAATGGTGATACAAGAGAACAGGTTGCCCAGAGGGGCTGTGGGTGCCCCATCCCTGGAGGTGTTCAAGGCCAGGCTGGATGGGGCTTTGAGCAACCTGGTCTAGTGGAAGGTGCCCCTGCCCATGGCAGGGGGGTTGGAACTAGATATTCTTTAAGATCCTTTCCAATCCGAACCATTCTATGATTCTATAATGAAGCAATAGAAGAGTACTAAATTTGTATATATTTTTGCTGTATAATTCAATATTTTCTTCACAGAAACCTCACATTAAGGAGGCAACGAATTAGGGCCAGATGATGAGTTTATAAGCTGAAAAAGAGAAAGAACTTGGTTTGGTTTTTTTTTAATGAATGGAAAGTAAGGCATCAGAGGGCTAGATGCCCAAAAATTGCAAAGGAACTCAAAGACAAGAGAGTAAAACTTCTTAATGTGACATGTACTGCGCACCAGTATCAGGGGACTGGGCACTGGCTAATAAAATAAATGCACACCTTCAGGGCTAGTTGAATGAGAAACATCTAATGAGGAAGCCTTGGTAGGTAAAACAACAGGCATTATATTAAAGGATATAATTAAGGGGCAGCTCAAATTATTTATTTTCCAAAGGAAAGCTCAAAAGGATTTTTGTAAAAGGGAAAAACACTCATCATGAACTGCTGAGGTTCACTAAAGGGGTTAATAAGCATTAGTGTAAAGAAGATTGACCTACATTGTATGGATTTGCAAATAAAGCTTTCAAAAAGATCAATTGTCAAGTGCTTTTAGGAAAAGCATAAGGGAAATGACCTTCAAAGAGAGACACTTGATTAAATGTTGGAATGGAGAGGACAGGAATAAAATGAATAGTTAGATCTTACAGCAACAATTGTAAGGTATAAGTGGAGTGCTCCAGACACCTGCACAGTCAGGTAAAAAAGGAGAAGCTACAAGAGTGACATCTGCAGACAAAACTATGTTATTCAAGGTAATGAGGATGAGCACAAAGAATTACAGAAACTTCCAAGACTAGGAAACTATGATGTGTCAGAATGACAAATGAAAATTCAGTGTAAGCAAATGGGAAAAGAACAAACCTAAACCTAAATTCACACCAAACTATGGTCTCTGAGCTGATCATTACTACCATGAAGCCTATCTCTACCTTTGTGAGTAACTGGCTAACATACAGAAATTAGTAATCTTCCTGGTTAAGGGGTCATGATCACTACTAGTTAAAATTTCCTTCTTTCATTAAGCATAAGACAAATGTACAGTTCTAAAATTGTAAAAGATTACTGGAGACAAGATTCTAACAACATTGCCATTTTAGGTATTTTAGATGATGAAATAGAAATTTGTGAAAAAAGCAACTTATTTGAAGTTATCACTATAAAGGTCAAAAAATTTATTTATACTTTTTCTAGATCAGCATGGGAAACTGGGGAAACTGATTGTTTATGTCATTTATCACTTTTTAAGGTAGTAAATACTTTTACAGATATTAACTACTTTCTACAAGCTGTTTTCTTATCCTTTTAAGTGAAGGCAGTGATGTAGTGGTTTGTATTTTCTGTTCTACTGTCCTTTATTTACTTTAGCTGGAAGGGGATTCAGCAGCACAAGCCTTAAAGACTTGTGCCTGATTTTTTTCTGATATGCAAACCACATAAGTAAATCAATAACTAAAAGCTTGGTTGTATTAACCTGGGATGTTTCTGGGTAGCTTAGCACTACTAACAAAATGTCCATTTGGATAATTTGTTTTCCATGGAATAGCCGACAAAGACATTTGTCAATTAAAAGCTCACATTTTTGTCTGGCTATCAACTGACATCAGACAAGGCCATTTGATTCACGCCCTGCAAGTAGCTCCATGTCCCAAAACTATCTTAAGCTTAGTTGCCAGCACCAAAAGCATACCTGGATCTACACAGAAGCAACTAAACAGATATGGAATCTTTTTTTCCCTTTTAGTAAGTAATATTAATATTTGGGGGCTTTGATTGCCTGTGCTTTTGAAAGCCTGTGCTGAATTCAGGCTTTTCCACCACACTTGTTGAGCAATCCTTTTGTACTGCAATGTAGATTTATTAGAGCTGGTCAAACACAGCTGAACTAAACTGCTCTAAAGCATTTTAAATCTCCACTCACAGGTGCACTGAGCTCACGGTAGTAACTCCTCTGACCTACAGGTCACAAGAAAAGCATTTCTTATGCTCCAGAGACAGAAGCCAACTCTGCAGCTGAGACATGATTTACTCATATTGGGTAAAGTAAAGAATCACTTAGGGTGGAAAAAACTTTAAGATAGAGTCCAACCATAAATCTTAGAAGTTTGACCATATAGCAAACAGGATGTACATGACTTGTGCACGACATATCTATGCCACTCTATCACTCTGTTAGGCACAATATATTCATTAAAACAATTCAGTAGCTATGCTGAGCTTGTTGGTTTTTTTCCAGTCACTTAGAAATTATTTAAACTTCCAGCTGCCCTTTGGACCATTCCTACCATTTTTAGTTTGAGGGGTGCCTACCAGGCCACCTTTGAAAAGAGCTAGATGCATTAGCTAAAAATAGAAGTTGTGGGGCACTTCTTCCACAGTAACTCAGAAAGAGCTATTTGTTCAGCTGTGTTACTAGCTCATACAAAACGTCTTCAAACCATTGAAAGTAAAATGTCTTCCTTGTTTTCTCTCCCTCCTCTAATTTACTAATACACACACAATTAAAGGAAATTAAATCCTTCAACACACAGACTTCAAAATTTAGAAAGTGATGGGGGTTGTGTTTTTATTTTATGAGGTTATGACATTTTTAAATTAATATTTACTTCCAAGTAGTCTTTAAGAATACCTTATTCATTTTTCAGGCTATTGGAATTATTTACCACCAATTTAATGCAACTTTTACCTATTCATTTCCTTACAATTTAAGTTTGATAAAAATTTAATTAAACAGAGATGCAGAAACTAAGTATATTTAATCCAAGCTACCCAATTCTTTAACTAATAACAAAAAACACCCACTTGGCAATTTTTAATAGTAGCAGCTACAGCATGAAAAACATAATGCTTGCCAACCAGCCAATGTAGTAGTGTTGGTTTTTATATCTGTTCTTTTTCTCTGGAGAAATAAAACAGTAATAATCACAGGCCATAGATTTGTATTTCTTTTCAGCACTGTAATTCGTTTTCTCCTCTCTTCTTAACAAAATTTTAGTCTTTCATTCTTTCTGATACCAGTCATCCTCTAACAAGGCACTTCTCTCTGCTCTAAGCATTTGGAGACTTTTTTATTTATCACTTAACCTAAGATGTAGATTACTACTTTTACTGGACCTCTGGAGGCTCTCCCCTAACAAACCACTCTATCAAGACTTCTCTTTTACTTAGTACTTCCAGTGCCTTTTTCCCCAACCATGACCCTATGACTGCAAAATAGCAAGCCTGGGCAGGGGAAATTAATATCCAAAGCCCTTAATTCACATTTTTCTTAAGCTTTAAAAGGACTCTTAATTGAATACTATTGTAACACTGCTCCTGAGAAAACAAAGTAAGATTCCAAAAGCTTTTCCCTGAAGTTCCTGCATTGTCTGCGTGTGGGTAAATCAACACTCTTGAAAACTCTGCTTCTAGCAGGAATTCCCTCTTCACCACAGTTGAATAATTGTTCAGAGGCCTGTTCATATTATCTGGGAGGGATATAAAATAACCCCAGCACAGGTGAAGGTTAAGCTCACCTTTTTGTTGAGACTCTTACAATCCCTTGATGTATTTCAGTAGATTTGAACTTTAGCTTTTAAATGCCAACAAATCTGAAAACATCTTATGGCATGGTACTTTCAGGTGCTTTCACCTCAATAATGCTAAAGGTTTGCAGTTCTGTAGTCCTGCACCCAAGCTGTTTTCAGAGCCTCTGTGGGTAGGTTTTTTTCCCTTTGCTGTTCTGGTGCTAATACTCCTGTGCCATTATTCCCTGTGGCCTGCACCTGCAAACCCCTCAAGTGCTGTTGCCATGCTTGTAGGGAGCCATTCCCTCTGGCAAAAGGATCACTCTTCCTCACTTCCTCCTTTCTTTTCTTTTTGTCTTTGAAGATTTTAGTTTACATTAGAGAAAATCAAACTTAATGCATATCAAAGTAGAAAATAGTCACAGAGATGCTCAATAACTAGACAACATATGTGCAAAGAGATTTAAAAACCAGTAAGAAACATTTACATTTGATTGGCATCCTCCAATAAGCAGTAATAATAGGGAGTTTGGACAAGTCCCAAAGAAAAGACAGGGCAGAATATCATTCCTCATCCTTATCACTACCACATGCTGCACTGGAGGCATAGACAGACCAGTCTAAGAGGGTGCTCAGCAGGGACACATCACCTGGCCACTTGGGGAGAAGCACCCTCACTCTCTCCCCCACCCTTCTGCTGGTTTTTACTTTTCCCTCAGAAAAATAAATCTTCCATCTTTACAGCCAATGAATGCCATCAGCTACAAATCCTGCTAATAAATCCTAGCAGAAAGAACTTCTTACTTATACATCCTTTGTACGCACTCAAAATTTCATAGAAAATTAAGATTAAAGAAATTATTTCGTAAAAAGGAGTTCTGTGCTTCTTGACCTAATTTATATTAATAAATAGTTCACCACACACAGTAAGCATTCTTCTTGAAGAGGTCAAAAACTTTGAAAAGAAAAAATAATTCAGAGCAGGAGGAAGGCAAGTTTTATTTCTTCATTAAACTAAAGATCAGTAGAAATAGATAAGAGAAATCTCAATTTTCACGTTTTACATTTTCACATTTTAAATCATGCCAAATGAACTTCATGAGAGGCAGCATGCGTGTTACTTTCTCCATGCTAGATATTTAAAATGCTTTTGGCATATAGATTTTTAGGAATAAAATGGTGAAGAAAGAGAAACTACTGCCTCGAACTTCTGGCACCTGATCACACATCCAAGTTATGATCTCATAATCCCTTAGCAGTTGGAGCTTGGATACTCCAGCCTCTATTATCTGCTAAATAAAACACTTCTTTTCCATAGTGAAAATCTGATTGTCCTTTAAATTTGTAGTGGGCATATGTGCTATGGAAAAACCTGGTATCTTTTCTTCTGTAAACTGTTATATAAAATACAAAGGCTTGAGTCACATATTTCAATCAAAAAATACCAGCTTCTACTGCATTCTGATAATTAAAGTGAAGCCATTTTAGTTACTCTAAAATTTGCAATTTAGACCATGCTTCAACCTGCTGTAACAACAATTATGTTCATGGGTGCAAGTCACAACAACACTATGGGAATCACAAAATTGAAAGGAAAATCTGTTTTGGTACACAGATTAGAAGACAACTCCAAATTCAGTATCATGAAGGATTTATTGCTCCAAGAACCTGAAGATTCTAATATTCTTCATACAACATACTATTTTTTTTTTTTTGTTATGATGCTTTAGCAGTGTCTTCAGATTTTCTAGGAGTCCTGAATGCTTCCAACGTCCTCACAGAAGGCACCTCCTTTCTGTTTCCTTAGCCAAGCAGGAAAGACAGCTGATTTGAGTAAAAATAGATTAGATACTTGGGGGCAAATCTGTACTCAAAGTATTAAGGGAAGAGGGTTGAGGTTTTTTGTCCTGCAATAGCCTCCAAGAAGTCTTCTGTAACTCAGGCTGCCCTTCCTTAATCTTAGAAAATGTAAGGAATGCCAAGTGCCACTCTGCATTTAGCCTTTTGTTCACTTTTAATCTGGTCCCTCTAATACCCTATGTGCTGGGTTTGGCTGAGGTAAATTTCTCCCTAGTAAGTGGTATGGGGCCATGTTATGGAATTGTGCAGGAAACAGCGTTGATAATTCAGGGATGTTTCAGTCACTGCTGAGCAGGGCTTACCCAGCACCACAGGATATTCCAGACCTTATGGCGCCATCCAGTATATAAAGGAAGAAGGGGGGACATTCAGAGAAATTGTGTTTGCCTTCCAAAGTCACATTACATGTGATGGATCCTGTAGGAAGTGGTGAATGCATTCCTTAGCCTGCTTTGGTTGTATGCAGGACTTTAATTTTCCTTATTAAACTGTTTTGATCTCAACCCACAAGCTTCTTCACCTTACTCTAATTCTCTCCCCCACCCCAGCACAGGCAGAGGAGTAGGTGAACTGCTGTATGGGGCTTATTTGCCATCTGGGTTAAACCACAACACCCTACAATCCACTGGATGTGCCAGGAACACAGCAGCATGTGAGGCATGCTGTTATTTCCCAGAACTACCGGTGTTATGTCCCTTTCTGTTGTGCAGTTAAACTGGACCAGCTGCAGCCTTTCACCATCAGCAGTCCCACTCCACAGAGGCACAAGTTCAGTGTTATCTCCTACCCTGTGGCTCAACCCCAGGTCCTCACCCCAACACCTCCTTCAGGTATTTTAAATGTCTACTCAGAAACCTACAAGCAAAACCAGTTATTTGCCAATAACCAAGCAGTTCCCTTTACATAAGTTTAGCAATAGAGGAAGCATAGATTGCAAATTTCAGTATTGCATAAACAAATGCCAAAACTCTTCAATTCCTCAAAAGTGACGGTAATGCAACCTTATACAGTTATCCTGGGCTTTCTGGGCTATCCATGGGCAGTCCATGTCTTCCAGCTGTGTCAGAGAGGGATTTGCTCCTTAGTGCTACATCTGACGTTTCTGGAAAAAGCATGACTGCTACTGCCTGCTTAACACACACTCACAGTAGAAAGCTGGAATTGTTGCTGAGCAACCAGAGCTGTGCTATTGCTGTGTCCCCAGCTTACCATCTCTCCCTGCACATTCAGAGTGGAGGGGGTTGGACACGATGCCCTGTAGCTGCTGGCTATTAAACCTCTTTCTGCTTCTGTGGCACGATTCTTATTTGTCACAAAGTGTTGTCATTCTTGATGCATTTGGAGTACGACGCATTGTCTGATCTAGGTTAGGTGACAGAGGTCTTCCTTATCTGTAAATCTTCTGAGTATTAATTGTAATGAAAAAATACTCCTTCATTACCAGTCACAGTTCCTTAGAAATGCTCCTTGTGTCTATTAAGCAGTTTCAAATATTATTTGGTTACTGAAAACTGAAACCAGTAAGGACCTGAGCCATTTTTTTAACCAGTCACAGCCTGATTGTGCCTAAGAAAAATCCTTCTCTCCCATCTAAAGGTTTGATGTCATGTTTGTCCAAATATATATATATATATGGCAAATGGAATCCATGCTGGTTTATTGCTCATTCGTCCCTGTATTCCAAATAAGACAGCATGATTTGCCTTCTGTTTTCTTTTGATTAGAAGGCCCTGCTAGAAAATTCATTAAATCTACACATAGTTCTCATGCTACTGCATCAATTCCTCTCTCCATTGCTGCATATTCTTTAATTCTGGTAGTATCCAACTGGTGATGAAAACAAAAGGCAGCTTTTCCTGTCTTCCAGCAGGTTAGACATCAGCCTTTACCAAGATTACTTCAGCTACCTTACACTACAGTAACAGCCTGTTTCATGCAATTTGCTGCACTCTGTGTTATTCAGTATCAGTATTCAGTGGTTTGTCTGCCACCAACAAGCAAGTGGATACTTTTAAATCTGATTAAAGAGGGCCAATCATTGCTTTAAAAAATTACAGGCCCAAAAGGCAGAAAATTTGTCTCTTCGTTGGACATTGAAGAAGCAGTTCCATCTTTTGATCCACTTTTTCTTTCCAGTTCCCACACCTTAACCATCTCTCCTTGCAACTTTGCATCCTCAGAAAAATACACATCATATAGCTGTCTGTCCCTGTTCATTTTGATGTATGTTGCTGAGTGCAGGATTTTTCTTAGCAATGACTTGCCGGGTTATAACTGCTGCAGTGTGTGCACAGGAATTCAGCAACTTATAACACCCTGCCTTTGGCACAAGCTGAACACATGGCCTCTTCTGTATACTGCTTCAGAAAAGAAACACTAATAAAATTGAAGAATTGATTTCTATCAGGACAATATCAAAATTACGGCATATAAAATTAGGCTGAAATTTTATCTTTTACTGGCAAGGAAAGCATTTTATTTCTTTCAATAAAGTTATTGCCAAACAGCGTCACAGTCTTAAGAATTTTCACATATTTTCAGTGACGCATCAAATATTTTTCCCTATTTACACTTCTGGCATTGAGCAATTATTAGTGTCCTAATTTTGTTTCCCTGGGGAACTGCCAATACCTGAGAAGTGTTTGTTACATATTTCCCGATATTATTTTATAAATCCACTATATATCTACTGGGGAGGCAGTGGAAAGGGAATCTTTCCTCCTATTTGAGCTGCTGCACCTGAACATCCCAAGATTAAGGTAGAAGTTAAAAGGTTAACATAATTATGTTGGTCTGTTTATTTAAAACGCCTATTATTGAGAGAGTGGCTTCATTTTTAACCTTAGCTTCACATATCAAATACCTGATTAATTACATTTTAAATTAACCTCTTGTAAACCAAATAATATCTTCTGATGAAAGTTTAATGTATTCTAGATTATATTACCACAGCATTAGGCTAACTCTCTTTGCTAGAAAATTTGAAGTTTTGGTAGGACTGCCCTCCTGGTAAACAAGTTATTCTTGTAAGAGATAAGCACAACTACTTTTTATGTATGCAATTGTACAGAAATATCAGCCCAAATGGGCTTGGAACATATCCTGCTAACTACTGCAAAATTTAAGAATGAGAGGCATTTGTATTGCTTTAACTTAATGGGAATCTATACAGAATCCAACCATCCCTAGGACCTATCAACTACATACCCCTTCCAGGAAAAGGCAATCAAGTTCTCTCCCTCTAATAGTGAAAGACCATACTGGAAACTTCTCTAGAGACATCGAGGACTCCGCCAAAACAAAGAGAAAACAAATAGTTTACAAGAAACAGTTTTATTAACTGTGTTAATCCTTGAAATAATGTTGATGTGTGTTTCGGCTCAACAAAGCTAGGAATAAAGTAACTATCAGAGTGGAGCTGAAAGCAACAGGCTTCCACTGTGAGGCAAGAAATGGGAATTTGCACAATTCCTCTTCTTTATTGCCGGACTCAAGATCAACCTTTAGTGTTTTCATACATTATGTCTCGTCACAAGACAAGTTAAGTGCCATTAGAAACAGTTGCCCTCTTCAAGATACAGCAACGCGCAGTTTGTTTATAAGCTGTAAAAGTTTGAATTTCATCACAGATAAAAATGCCTTCTCCGAGGAGGCAAACTACCCCTGGTTATCTCCAGTTCTGAGCGCACCCCTCTCGCCAGAGCAGAGGGAGAGGCGGTGACGGCCGCCCCGCACACGGCGGGTCCGCACCCTCGCGGGGCGCCTGCTCAGCAAAAGTGACCGGCGCAGCCGCTCCACAGCTCCCTGTCCCAGGCCGGCTGCGAACGCGGGACATCCCGCGCCCGCGCGGCTCTCCTGCCCGGGGCTCCCGGCGGCGGCCGCGCCCCCTCCCTCGCTCCCTCCCTCGCTCCCTGCGGGCTGGCTCCCGTCCCTGCGCGTTGTTCCCGCAGCCCCGGGCGGCCCCGCCGCGCTCCGCGCCCGCACCTGCAGCGTGTCCACGCCGCGCTCCGGCGGGGCCGGCGGCTCGGGGGGCTGTGCCCGAGTCCCCGGGCGGGCGGCAGCGCCGACGGCCGGACCCTGCGGCTGCTCCGCCGCCGCCTCCATCGCCCGGCGTGGTTGCCATGGCGAGGGGCTCTCGCCACCGCCCCCCGCCGTCCGGTGGGCGCTTTTTGAACTTCCCCTTCCAGCCCGAGGTCAGCCCCGGCTTCCCATGGAAACGGGCTGCCGGTGGCTGGGAGATTCCGCGCACGGCGAGGCCGACGCCGAAGCCCGCAGCGACGCTGAATTCCCTGCTCCCAGCGGCCGCCCCCGGAGCCCCCGGGGACAGCACCCTCCGACCGCCCAAGGGGGTCACACCTCGTTACCGCCCTCAAAGATGAAAACTTGTACCAGGTACAGCATTAGTACTTCAGACACAGTGAAATGATCTCACCTTTAACATCTCGTTCTCAGTAACTCCCAAACACTTGCATTTACTTAGCCCTGGCACCTGGCATGACTGGGGGAGGCAGGAGAGTTAAAAGCTTGAAAAGCTGCTATTTTAACTGCATGACAAAAGAGCGATGAAATTTAATACGGCCGGGTGCTACAGATGCACATCTTTCTCCTAATTGGGTAACAGGATGAGGGTTGCCCTCTTACATGACCAGAGAAACTCCGTGTTATCAGGTTTCCAGCACTCCTCACTCCCAGAAGGTAGCAGTGAAAATAAAGAGCTTGCTGGCACTCTGTTAGACATGCTGATCATTCGTGCATAAATCAAATTCCAAATGTGTTCATAAACAAATCTGTCCTCAAGAAAATCTCTTCCTCCTCAACTTCTGACAGAAGATACAAGTCAGGGTGGTAATTGCACTCTAGGCAATGGTTACAATGCATACACGAAAGTTCTGAAAGCTGTCTAAGATTAAATATACATGAAGGACAGACTAAATACGTACAACCTGACACTGAGGCATCAGCTGCTTTTGTTCACCCACAATCTATGGCAACACATCCTCGCGAATGTGAAAGCTAAATACTAGGAGTAAAACACAGGTAATTCAGGAGCAGAAAACTTGAATTTTTTTACAGAAATGTGTAAGAAACCCAATGCCCAGACTTGAAGTAGGTATTTCACCTTGGAATGTGTTTCTCTTCTGGTCCTTTTGGTGTAATTTGAACTCTGGATGAGGGAGTCTCCTGTTAGTCTTCTATAGAAGCATGCATACACAGGGCTGCAAAAAATCTGCAGAAACCCCATGTCTCAGCCCAAGAATTCCTAATCCTCCCCTAACAGGATTTTCCACCTATTCTTAAAACTCTCTGGAAGGCAAAGACTACACAAACCTCCCAAGGGGCATGGTCCAGTTCTCATTTGCCCATTTCATTATTTTTTTACTAATATCAATTATTACTTCAAAGTACACTTTTTTCTCATCTATCCTTCAGAGACTAGGCACAAAAAATGACCTTTATAATAATAGTTTTTTATGTGTTTGTTGTGGGTTAACTCTGGTAGACAGATAAAGCCCACACAGTCTCTTGCTCACTGCCCACCAATGGGAAATGTTTTCTTGGTCAAATTTTTTTCTCCTAGAAATAAGCTTCTGCTCTTTCTGATTTTCCAGTTTGTTGGTACTGTTGCCAAAATTTGATATGCAAAACTGGATGTAAAACTCTTCCAGTGGCCTTAGATGCCAAGAGCAGAAAACGAAGTTTTCTACTGATGGTTTGAACAGAAATTTTAAAAATTTTCCATTGCTTAAACAACCTCAAGATAATTCTTTTTTCCCTATGCTTTAGTGGAATTTCCTGTGTTTCAGTTTGTGTATAACCTGTTGTCGCGGTTTGACACTGGCTAAGCACCAGGCACCTACAAAAAACTATTCACTTATTTTCCTCTCCTATAGCTGAGCAGAGGAGGGGGAATTAAAAATTTCATTTTCATGAGTTGAGATAAGGATTATTGAAAAAAAAAAACTTTAAGGCAAAACAGGTTCAAAGCTTAAACAGTATAAAGAAGATTTATTATTAACAGAATTAAAAGTAAAAAAAAGGTAATGAGAGCCAAAGCAAACCTTCAGAATACCTTTCCTTCCCAGTCCCTCCCTCTTTCTACCAACCGTGCAAAGAAACAAAACGTGGGGGTTTGGTCAGTATTTCACTTCTTAAGAGTCTTTTTTCAATATGCTTAAGAAAAAGAGTTTCTTCTGCTGTGCCGTGGGAGCCTTCCAACAGGAGATATTTCTCTGTGAACTTTTCTAGCGTGTTTTTACCTTTCACAAGCAACAGTCCCGCCCGAACCTGCTGCAATGTGAAATCCCTCTCACGGGTCAGGCAGTCTTCCCACAACTGCGTGGGTCATTTTAGTTCATGAGGTTTAGTCTTTTAAGGATGAGCTGTTCTAGTCTGGAAGCAAGGGCTCTCTCCCTCTATCTCTAAAAGCAAGGGTCATCCCTCTCTGAGTTCTTCACTAGGTTACAGTACAGCTTTTCAATATCCACCCTCTCCAGTGTAAGTACTCTTCTTCACAGGCTGCGCATGGATCTCTGCACCCCCTCATGCCCCACATGAATTATATAACAGTTTGTTGTATTATAGTCCTCACCACGGCTTGCAGGAGAATCTCAGCTCCTGCACTTGGAGCACCTCCTCCCTCTCCTTTTTTTCACTGACCTCAGTGCCGCCATGTTGGTTTTCCTTACGTGTCCTCACTTTTCCTTTTCCTCTGATTTTGGAAGAAAGTCGGTGTCTGTAAGTTGCAATTGAGAGGTTGATCTTGTCCGGGCTCCGTGTTGGAGAATTGCTAGCCATGTCTCTTTTTGCTGGCCACGTGGTCCTCACCGGCACCGCACAGGCAGTGGCTCCAGACTTGGGAGGGCCTCAGCCACGCGGTCCCAGCCCTGCGAGGGTCCCAGCCCTGCGAGGGCCCCGGCCGCAGGGTCCCGGCCCCGGGAAGGCTCCAGCTGTGATGGGCCCCAGAGCCCCCACTGTGGTGGGCCTCAGTGGCCATCTCACCACCCCTCAGGAGAAGAAAGAGAGCTTCCTGCGGTTTTTCCTTTCTTAAATCTGTCATCACAGAGGCATTACCAACTTCTCCCATTGGGCTACTAACCTGCCCATTGTCAGAGCCTTCAGCGATTGGCTCTGTGCTGGACATAAAAGTTTAAACCAATGCACCTGTCAAACTGGTTAAGCACAACTTCCCCTTCTTAAATCCATGCTGAAACATGACAAAGAAACAAAATTTTCAGACTTTCAGAACTGATAATGATGCCGTTTGGTAATCCTTTCTCAGCAATGCAATCAGTGCTTACATTTGGTGTATAGAGGGCTATACAGATGAGTGTGTCCAAACATATCCCAGAAAGGCTCAGCCTGCATCACGCCTGAGTCACTACAGTCACCTTGGTCCATCAAGTCTCTTGTGTCACTTTTGCCTTCAGTCACATCAGCTATTTATTTGACACTAATTTGACACTACTCACCTCAGTCACTTACCCAAGCCTGCCTGTCACTCCATCAGCTCCTCTCAACTCCTTTTATCAGCCACTTCCCTCCTGCCAACTCCCAAGTTAGTCAGGTCCTTCAGGTGGACCTGCTGGGCAGTCACATACTGCCCCCAGCATCTTCCTCAGCTCCACTAATGGCAAAGTGTATGACAGAACTGTTGTCCAAAGTGATTAGAAAAATTTCTTTTGATTTTCAGATTGTTAAAAAACATTGATACTTGTGAAAATAGAAAGCCATTTCACTGAAATAGTCACTAATACAAGTTTCCATAACTGAAGATTAATTTACATTTTTACAGGTAATAGCTATATGATAGTTTAAGCAGAGAAATATTTTCTGTTTCCAACTTAAGTTACAGCAAAAACAACATTCCAGCTGTTGCTTGACTAATTCAGTGTGGAATTAAGGGATTATTCACATATCATGCTCTAATTTGCATGTCTAAATAAATTCAGGAGAATGCTTTTGGGAATATTTCCAGAGCTTGATATTCTGGTTCCAAAAGTGGTCACAAGACACCTTGGGAGAAAAGAGAGCAAGCTTACGTGATATTTTTGCGTAATATTTTCCCAGGCTCTGTCCATCTTTAGTTTAGGCAAATTAGGCATGGTGCCACCATGACACATCAGCCATGGCACCAGGGGCCCTGTGGGTGGGTGATAGCAGTTCCTGGCAGCCAGACCCCATCCTGCTGCTTCAGCCGGGAGCTTGGCAGCCAAGCGGCACTGAGGCAGCCCCAGTCCTGCTGCTGGGCACCTCTCTGGTGACAGGGATAGGCCAAGGTTAGGTTTCGTCTGCTGAGGAAATCACAGTGGAAGCTCTTCCAGATCCTTCTCTAGCCTCCAGCAAACCCCATGCAAAGTTGGTGAATGCACAGCATTGTTCAGCAAAGGGATCCACAGGTTTTCTGCCTGTTGCATGAAGAGTATCTTTCAACTATTTGTTTTGAACCTGGTTCCCACTATCATCCCATACTTGTATTTGGGAAACATGGTGAACGTTCGATCTCTATCCATTTGCTCCATGCCACTCATATTTTTGTAGTCTTCGGGCATATCTTGCCTTGCAGAAACACCCCTTCTCCAGCCAACTCAACCATCCTCCTTATAGAAGCCATTCTAGTTCTTTGGCCACCCTTCTGCCCTTCTCTTCCTTTTTCTAGTTCTTACATCATATCTTTTTTGATATGGAATAACCATAACTGCACGGGATATTTAAGGTGTGGGCAAACAATTTATACAGTGGTGTAATTACATTTTCTGTTTTGCTCTCTATTTCCTTCCTGAAAATTTGTAGTGTGTTTTTTGTTTTGCTTACTGCTACTAAGTGGATGTTTTTGTGTCATTCATTATTATACTTGCAGGGTCAGTGATAGTGTTTTAGGATACAAATATTTTTAAGAACTGATCTTGGTCAGCAGATAAGTGTTCTGACATGATAACAAAAAGTACAGTAATGGATAGTGCCTCACTTGGCAGTATTGAACTCTGTTCAAGTTCCCCCTAGCAATACCACCAGCAGTAATAATTGTTCACCCAGCATGGATAAAACCCACAACAACACTTACCATGGTTTTGTAAAGCATTGAAGATAAATTTTGAGCAGTACCAAATGAAAAAGTATAAGCTCACAGTGGGACAAAAGAAATACATTATTGTACACACCCAAACCCAAAAGTTCATAGTTTTATGGTTTGGCCTGTGACATATTGAATTCAAAAGTTTGACTCGATGATCTCAGAGGTATTTTTCAACCTAATTGATTCTGTGATTTTGTGATATCCAAATTACTGACAAAGTTTGAAGAAAATGAAGAATTTAAAATCTTATTCTGGTTTACATTAACATCCTTTTACTCAAGTCCAGCACAGTAAAAATAAACAGTCCAGTTCGGTCACTTCTATCTGACCTAAAAGTTTTTATGAACACTCCAAAAATTACAGTACATCTAGATAATCCGAGATTTCATATTTTTGCATAAAACAGCCACTAGAGGGGGAGATAATCCCAAACACTCGAGTACATCTAATCCTAGCTGGCAGAATTTATACATTTGAATCTACTCTCTATCTATCACCATGACCACAATATCTGTTTTTTTTACAGTGCAATACAAGTATTCAGCTGCAATGAATTATATTGAATTATTTGTTGTTAGGTTATTATTTGTTATTAGGCCTAGCAGATGAATCAAGAGTACCTTGCCAGAGCAAAGGCCTTTCCCTAGAAGGCTCTGTCTAGTTACTTAGCAATTAATGGATCATTTTAAAATTGTAATTTCTCTGTCAAGATTATTTAATTTTGGGGTTCTAGGGTTCAGCAACCTTCCTTTAAGGAATCTTAAATTTCAGCAACCTTCCTTTAAGGAATCTTAAGTACATAGTAACCTCAGCAATCTTAGACTTATTAATTCTAACAGATCACAAAACTCTGGCATGTTGTGCTCAAACACAAGTACCCTTATTGAGACAATAAGAAAGCATGTTACGTATTCAAGCAGTTAGGTTATGACACTTACAGCAAATGTCAATTGATTAACCAAACAGAAAAATCAATCTAATCAATCTATCTAATGTGAACATAAAAAAATTCCCAGTGATTTGTTAAGGTCATAGTGACAGTCCTGACTGCTCCACCTCCACTCAGATCAGTGTCTCTATAGCTGTCAGGAGCCCATGGAGCCGATGTAAGGAAGACTTACACTGTGTTGTATTACAAAGCAATCAAGACCAATGGTTCTCCATAGGAGAGGAACATGGTAATTACCCACATCTATGATGTAATAAACATTGTTAAACATTGTCAAACATGATACAGCTGTGATAAAATCTTCATCTGAGGCAGCCATGGTCACACTTGATTGTGGGAAGAATTACTTTGTGTTTTATTGTGACTTGTTAGGCAAATTTGTGAGGGTGATGTGGGATAGTATGTTATTATAGTTCTGAAAAGGTAATCTGTCAAGCAAAACCAAGGAAGATATGCCCCAGCACAGACCCATACATCCTTTAACAGCTCTAGGAATTCCCTAATCTCACTTGCTTCTCCCATCAATCACAGAGGGGAATCAGAGAGGCAGGCCTGCAGAGACTGATTATACACCACAATAGCAATTATAACCAACGTGAAGAAATAAAAGAATATTTTGTTTCTTTTAGCATCCCACATGAGTGATCAGGCAGAATCACAAACTGAATTGTAATTGGTTTTCTGTGACTTTTGCCTGGGTGATATAAGAACCTGAAACTACTCTATGTTCTACCTGGTTAAAAGCCAGTAATTTACAGAGGGATTAATATTATTAAATAATACATACATATAGATATAAATGTACATTATAAAAATATATTCCCTTGGGTGTACATTCATTTCTCAGAAGATGGAAAATCAATGTTGAGAAAAGTGACACATCAAGACAGGAGATCTAAGCAGTATTCAAAAAGAAATATTATAATTGTGATATAGATCAAAAGGTCAAGAAGTGGCAACTGGAAATAGAAGGTGTAATGGTCAACCACAAAGACAGGAATTTTTCCATGAAATAAGTTTGTCTCACAAGGAGATAAATAAGTCATGGAACATACTTTGGAGAAGAGAAAGGGCAACTAAGCTGTTGTTGTAGTTATCAATCTGACCTCTTTTTAAAAAGCAACAAATGAAAACTTTATCCAGTTTTCTGAAGGCGGGAGACCAAGTGTCTGGTTTTCCCATGCCCTTTGGTGGTGGTGTGGGCTACACTGAGTAAATCTGATGTTGTAGGAGTGCAAAGCATTCATAAAAATTTAGAGAAGCAGCAGTGCTGTGAGAACACATTTTCCTGTCCCTCTTCACGGGTTCTCTGCAAAGGAGGTATAAACAGCTGAGGAAAGCAGATGCAGTAGAGCAATGGGAACAGCAGAGGAGGACTGATCCAGAATTGTCCATGCTGAGAAAGATGAGAGGAAGTGCTGAAATCAAATTTTCATGAGGGGTGGAGATCCTTTTAATTGGGAAAACTGGTAGCTGGAATGGCTAAGGTTATGTAATATAAGGGTTTGGATGCTATTGCTTTCCAGCTGCTAAAGGAAACCTTTAAAAAATGAAACATGTCAAATTTTAACAGAGGAAAAGTATTATTTAAGCATTTACATGGCTGTGACCATGCAAACAAAACCCTAAAACATCATTAAAATCTCAGTTCTTCCTTGCCAAGGAAGGTCATATGAGAATGAAGAAAGAGAACAAAGTACCAGTGAGAGTGAAACCCCCAGAAGTTACACTTTAGATGGAGATAATTCACAGAAAGTCACAGGAAGGAGTTAATCTTTGACAAAACAGACTCCTTTTGACAAATATTGCTGAGCGACTGTGCTCCTTTTTTGCCTGGTCTTTTAGAGGCCTTTTGCCTTACAACCACTTTAAAATGCTTGCTAAACATCCCTTTAAGAAGTAGTTAATTAAATATTGTAAGGGCAAATTAATTGCACAGATAAAGGACTAGTTTGGATAGTAAAGGCAGAGAACACTAGTGTAAAATAAGAATTTGGGCTAGAGAAATATGAAGAGCTGTGTGCCACAGAGACCAGTAATGGCTGGGAGTGACTTCATTCCTTACATGCAGATCTCTGGCCAGGGTGAGGAAATATGGCTGTAAGGGAGCAGAGGCTGTTCATGACACATAACTGGGCAGAGATTCAGCAGAAGGGAAAAGAGTCATAAACATCAGAAGGTCTTGGACAGAGAAAGAGAGACAGGATATGAGTTAGTGTGCTTGAATTGGGATAAATGGTGTTATTAGACACCAGACAAATGAAAATGTTGTAGCACTACCCTGACAGTGTACCTCTTACTGACTTTTTACTGACCAAGTACAGTGAGAGATCAGGACTGCTGGTGCTGAAGCAGGAAGTTTTCAAGTGTTTAGCACTAGACAGAATTCAGGGCAGATACAGTCATCTTCAGCAGCACTTCCAACTTTTTGAACAATATTACAGATGTAAGCCTGATTTTTTTTTTCAGTAGCAAAGGCCAGACCAAAAGAGAACGTTATGTAGGAGTAAGTGGATTTTTTGTAATAATATTTATTTTTAATATATCTAATACATTACACAGGTGAGGCCACACCAAAACTGAGCAAGATATTAAACTAAAAACTTAATATTAAGGATGCTACACTGAGGCCGAAGATCCTACAGCTTTGGCTATTTAAAACTAATTTTATTTAGCAATTTAACTTCACTACCTAACAACTGTATGTAGAACATGTGCTGCAGACTTTTTAAGGTTCATTGTTTGCCACAGAGGCATCTTTGTTCATATTTTTAGATCTTTGAAATATTTGTTTACACATTTCCTGTGGAGGACATACCTTCTGTAATACAGCTTGTGCATCAGCCCACTCCCAATTTATTTTAGTATCCCCCAGCTGATGGGGGACAGATGGGTGAGGGCTGGGAGCAGAGGAATGCTGCCCTGCCTCTGATGGCCCTGGAAGGTATGCAGCTTGCCTCCCCCAGACAGCTTCCAAGAGCCTTTGGGAAGGGGGCTAATGTGACTTTTGGTCACCAGAAACATTAGAAATCTACAAGAGACTCAAGAGGAATCAGCTTTCTGTCTTGCACAGCAGGTCATCGAGATGCTGTTGCTGAAGATTCCTATTCCAGAAAGGTTGCGTAATATTGAGGGAACCGGGACACTTTACTACAAAGTATGCAACATTAATTTGAAGAGTGGTGTGTAGTTTGTGGTGTTCATAAACTTCTCCTACAGTTCCCATCTTCACTTGTCTAGCTATGGAATTGAAATTCAATTCTTGTCTCAGCAGACTGGGAATTACAGTTTGGATTAACATATTTTGGATTAACACATTGTAAAATTAATAGAGTCTAATCTGCACCAATGGCTGTGATGTTTTGTATGTGCAATGCAAACCAGTTTGTCCTATGCTCCTTTTTCTGACCACTATAACACAAAATCCCTCTGTGCTAAGAAACGCTTCTCTGCACCCCCTGATTCAGAAGCTTCATCCTTGTTGGTCCCTCAGGAGGCCGTAGCCACCCTGAGAGAGTGCCAGCCACAGAGACCACCACGTGCAGATGGCATTGGCTGGACATCAAGTGCCCATCAAAGTCACACTATCACTCCCCTCCTCAGCTGGACAGGGGAGGAAAAATAACAACCAAAGGCTCAATTTGGTCAAGATAAAGACAGGGAGAAATCACTCACAAGTTACCACCACAGGCCAAACAGACTTGACTAGAGGGAATTAGTTTAACTTGTTACCAATACAATAATAAGAAATAAAACCAAATTAAAAGCACCTTCCACCCACCCCTACCTTCTTCCCAGGCTTAAATTTGCTCCTGATTTCTCTGCCTCCTCTCATCATTGGCACAAGGGGACAGAGAATGGGAGCTGAGGTCAGTTCATCACACGTTGTCTCTGCTGCTCCTTCCTCCTCAGGGCTAGGACTCCTCACACTCCTCCACTGCTCGGGGATGGGGTCCCATGCGCAGGAGACAGTCCTCCATGAACTTCTCCAATGTGAGTTCTTCCTGTGGGCTGCAGTTCTTCAGGAACTTCTCTAGCATAGGGTATCTTCCATGGGCTGCAGTCCCTCAGGAACAGACTGCTCCAGTGTGGGTCCCCCACGGAGTCACAAGTCCTGCCAGCAAACCTGCTCCAGTGTGGGCTCTTTTCTCCAGGGGTCCACTGGTCCTACAAGGAGCCAGCTCCAGCGTGGGCTTCTCATAAGTTCACACCCTCCCTCAGGCACTCACTTACTCTAGTGTGGGCTCCTCCACTGGCTGCAGGTGGATTCCTGCTCCTGCATGGACCTCCATGGGCTGCAGGGGCACAGCTGCCTCACCATGGGCTGCACCACGGACTGCAAGGGAACCTCATCTCCAGTGCCTGTGGCACCTCCTCCCCTCCTTCTGCACTGATCTGGATGTGTGCAGGGCTATTTCTCTCACATACTCTCACTTCTCTTTCCAGCTGCTGCTGCACAGCAGCTTTTTTCCCTTTTTAGATATGTTATCCCAGAGATGCTTCCACCATCACGGCTGTGCTCAGCCTGGGCCAGTGGCAGGTCCATCCTGGAGCCAGCTGGCATTGCCTCTGTCAGACACGAGGGAAGTCTGTGGCAACTTCTCAAGAAGGCACCCCTGTATCCCTCCCCCACGACCAAAACCCTGGCATGAAAACCCAGTACAATGCCATAGGCAGGGCAGTGAGCAGGAGAGAGAGACACTTCTGAAAGCTTCACTCCATACAGATCATTTAGATGTGGGCCATTGAATTCTCTTAGTGTAACAGAGTCAACACAAAAGGAAAAGACTCCACCCCCACAGCTTTCTTTGGGAAATGTGGATGATCTCAAAGATGAACGTCGGGGTTTAGAAAACAATGTTTTAATGTAGAAATTCTTCTAAAACATTGTTTGCAAGCTTGTTTTATATTCACTTTTTTATATGCACTGTATTATGCTTACCGGCAAGTTTTTCACCTATAATGAGTACAATATATTACTGTCTTTTTGAATACAAGGATGGGATAATCCTCTAGGGAAGAGCCCAAATATGGATGCAGGCAGCTGTTAGTTCCCTGTATGCAGAATGCACATCACGCCTGCCTCGTTGCAGGTATGGTAATTGGTATAAACCCAGGCTACAATTAGGCCAGGTCCTGGGAGGGTCTCATAATTCTGAACTTTCAGACCCCTCAATAAATCTCTTTAGGGCTTGGACAAACTCCTGGCTGACACCTTGCCTGTTTCTGCTGTACCTCCTGGAAAGCCAGCCAAAGGCAGCTGATTCCCCTGCTAAGGTGGTTTTGTCCCTCAACAAATGACTCAAGTTTCTCACTGTCTTCTCCCCTTGGGTACAAAATTTCAGGGCTCAAACAGAAACCCCTACCAGCTGGTCGTGCAGTTCCACGTGTTGGTCTGTCCCCGTCAGGACTATGTAGGGAGTGGAAAATCCCCGTTTTCCCTCACAGCTTCTCCCTTTAGTGAGTGTATGGACACAGCAGAGGAATGACCTGGGGACAGGAGGCTGTTAAGTCCAGCAGAAAGGAAAAGCTAATAAGGTAATGACAGCAGATTCTCTACCACATGTCTAGTGAGGAAGGAAATTTATAGAAAATGTTTTGTGAGAAACAGGAGGAAGTCATTTGGGAAGGAAATAAAAGACTCAAAACCAGTAACAAAAATGGAGAAGGAAAGATTTCCTTCCTCACATCTTTCATTTTTTCCCCCCTCACATCTTTCATGATTTCCCCTGAGAAAAAAACGTCATAGATGCTCCACACCACCAAACTGTAAACACATTGGAAATCAAACACTTGCTGATATCTATTTCCCACACTCATAAGACATTTTTCTCCTAACAAGAACATAAAAATACTGCCTCAAAAGCTAAAATTGTGTATTAATGTCTTTACGGTTTGTATTTCTAAAAGATTTTATACCAGAAAGATGGGTAAGGGTGAAACCCTACTGTTAATGTGTACATTTCACCTGTCTCTAGCACTCAGGATTGCTGATACAAAGTACATAACCATAACAAAACAAAGCTTACATGAATATGTGATTCTGTCTGCTGTTTTGTCTGTTAATTTGTTCCTTCAATTTGTCTTATAGCTGCTGCTATTAACACCACTTCTGTTTTTCTACTTGAATAATTTGTTATTCCCTAGGCTAAGACAGCTTTGAAAATAAAAATTGAGTCTTGGCAAGTTTAATATTAATTCCTTATTATTAACCAACTAAGATCTTCTTTATATGTCTGGAATATAAATGCATAGTAATAATAGCAGCATACCTTTAGGAAATTACTATCATCATAATAAAACATTCCACTAAGTATAACAGTATGTTTGCAGGGTAGTACCTGGGGCAAAAGGGTAGATGTTTGATTATATTAGCACTGAATATAAAATGTTAAGAGGCCATAATTTATTGTATAAATATTCTTGAATATTAATGAAGTATTGAAGGATTGACAAACAACTCACATGAAACCCTAATGCAGAACTGAAATCCGTGAGCAATTCCTTTTCATTATTCTCTTTGATTTTCCAGGAGTAGACCTGTGAAACTATTCACTGAACAGCAATATCTCAGACTGAGGGCAACACAGGCTTTGAATACAAAAACACGTATGGTTTACCTGTATGAAAATAACAATACATAGTAAATTTATAGAGCTGACAATGCATATATCGACCATACAGTTAAAAATCTGATTTCAGTGTTTGTGACTGACAGAAATATAATGCAAACCAGAAGTCTGTCTTGAAGCTTGACATCTGGCATATGGCTCTGTGTGTTGGTCTGACCAGAAGCATTGTTCTAGAAATCCCATCATTACATAAAGCTCCAGCCAGTGATCTAAAGTGATCTGAGAATATGTAATGTGCAAGATATGGAAAGCAGGTCAGTGACTAATAACGTTATTTTGACTGAGTTGATATAAGTTATACTGTGTTGACATTTTTGTTTTGCAGCAGCAGAAGGATAAAGCAGTCCAAAATTTGCTAGGTTTCTGTTAAGCTTTCCTTATTGTTCTTGGCTGGGACAGGAAACAAAAACTAGTAAGTTATCGTCTCAAATTGCGCAAGCAATTACATTCTTTGAAAACCATTATCTGTATGAAATCTCTTATGGCAGGAAATCACAAACAGAAAGAAATTCCTTCACTATGAGAGAAAAGCCCAGACTACTTTTGATATTTGTTTTAAAGTAAAAAAGTTGCCACAAAAATTGTTTCACTAATCACTGTGATTCCAGTTACCTGTCTTGACAGTAGACTGATTCCTTTAGAAAGAGCCTAAGGGTATGAGGTAAGGAAAAAGAGAATTATCTGAAACACTAACACTTAAATTTTCTATCAGACAATCTGTAATTTGTCACAACTGGTCACTGAAGAGAAATACAGAGAACATGGAACAGTTGATCATACGTGAATTTCACATTCATACTTTAAAGCAATGATACAGCGACAAAAAATAACTGGCCACTCATATCAGCATTTATGATGGCTTTGGAAACATTTGCCTAAGAATAATATTGGAGTAGAAACTTTGGTTCACACTGACATTAGAATACAAATCAAGCAACCAATGGAGATTATGCTGTGACTCACTGCAAAATACCTTAAGCTACAAAATATGTTAAGCTGCAAAATACAATTTAGAAAACATAATGGCCTGGATTCTAAAAGTTACCTTTTTTCCCAGCAGACTTTTTAAAGCCACACGCTTAAAATGATTTGTCTGTAGGTTGATGAATCACGTTGAGAGACTAATTTTTGTGAATGTGCTGGTTTGGACAAATTTGGAGGAAATATCCTCTGATATTTCTGAAATATCCTCTGATAGAAAGCCGGTTACAAAAAAAGAAGAAGTAACTGATAATAAAGTAACTGATATTTTACTGTTTTGATAAGACACAGAGCAGAAGCACCTGAGAGGAGTGATACAGGAAAGAAGTCACTGGCTGCTTACATGCTGAGCCCGACGATTTACAGCCTGTTTACACGAACTGGCAGGACGATAAAAAGTCACATCTTTTTTCCCTTTTGCTTTTCCTTGCAATATTCACATCATTACACCAGTTCTGGAAGTTGCTGAAATCCATCAGTAACTCCTCATTTTATAACAGGATTGTTAGATAAATAAATAGCATACTTAGCTCAGTGAATTTACTGAAAAGGAAAATCCACACCAAAAAAAATTATCGAAGCAATAGTTCATAAGTGTGCCTAGATGAGCCCTCCCCAATATGTGCTTTTTAGCTCTATTCAAAATGAGTAGAGAAGACTGAAGGGAGAGGAGAGGTGAGGAGCTCAGTCTGCTGCAGATAGAGACTGTCTGACCTGCCTGAGCTCCAGCTGGATATCTGAAGGAACTCCACATTCCTGAAGAAATGAAACTTTGTGATCTTCAGAGCTGGATGGCATCCTCACCTGCCATGATGCAAAGACAGCTACTCACATGATACTTTTAAAATAACAACATACAGTAAGAATGCCACACATAAAAATACCTCATATACCAGCTTCATAACATAGTGGGGGTTTTTCTCCAAAGTTGAAACAGTCCTTGCTGTATCAAAGAGACCTGCATGTTTTAGCTTTTTTCTTTAATTTGACTCTCTGAAGATGATAAAATGAGGAAGGCACCTCAGTTTGCATTTTTCCTTGGTATGCTGCTTCTACATAGCAACAGCCTCCCATCCTGAGTGTAATAATCTCACCCTGCCCTTTCTAACCCTGTCTGCCAGTACCTGCTGTTACCTTTTTTAATAGCACTGCAGATTACTAGTAGTCATAAATTGCAGGTTTTACACTTAATCATGACTTCTTTGATTGATTTCTGTCAATGTCATAATTTAGATCACCCTTTTTACCAGCACAAGGGTTGTCTCAATGTCTAAAGGAACAGATATTTTGCCAGGCTTTTTTCTTATCCAATTATCAAGCTAGGATAAAAATGAGAAAATGGTGATTTTCTCTGCCACCTTTTCTCTTTTCTGCTGACTGTCAGTAACCTTCATGCCTACTGCACTGTATAGCAATTCTTCTTAATAATTTATTTTGTTAAAATTCAAAGTGTGTCAACAACTTATAGGGAAGGTGACAAAGCTAATTCTGCAGGAATGCATTCAATCTATTTGGTCAGACCCTGCCAGCAAGAAACGCCTCTTTCACACTTGTATAAATGACAGTTTAGACATGTGTGTTCTGTCCTCATATATCAGCAGAAGCTCACCTTTCCATGGTTGTAATTAACTCGGCCTTGCCTGCAGCAAAGAAGACAGCAGGTATGTCAATCTCTGTGTGGCTGAGCTGTCTAATTCTTGTCCTTTCATGATGCTGCTAGACTTGGGAGTGCCCACTCAGAAAATAATGTATTTTCAGATTATGCTTCTGGGCTTTCTTGAAGACAGTGACTTCTGAATTGACACCAAGGCAATGCAGATGACAGCATTTAAAGGCTAGGAGTACTTATGTTCTGAAAGTATGAGTTATATTTTTTGTCTCATCCAAGCTTCCAGGAAAATACTGAATTAGAAGTTTGTGCTTGTTTTACATTTAGAATAATTTTGCATAAACAAAAAATTACCCCGCTATTTGAGAGATAAGGCAGTAAATAAAGTCCTGAACTTTATGATACACAGATATTCATGCTATTAGATTGTCTTCTACAACTGGTGTCCGTAGTCTATGTCTTTACTGTTTGCTTACTCCCAAGGACCACACTAGTGCAGACATGGCAATGTAAAACATAAAGGTGGTCTTTCTTTCTTTCTCTTTCTTNAGTGTGTGGCTCCAGACGGCTGGCACAGCCCGGGGAACTCAGTAGGGAAGAGAAGTCAGAGGTTACAGGGTGGGAACCGGCACAATGCATTACCAAAGGGAACAAACCTCCCAAAACAAATACTCTCACTACAAAAGCTTAAACAAAATACCACATTCCATCCAGTAGTAAGGAAGCAAATACATCTGATTGTGATGAATGTCAGTACTCAGTTGATATGGGAAAACTTCAAAAAAAAAGTTTGAATAATTAAAGGCTTTAATTTATTCAGGGCTCAAAAATACATACTTTTCTCATAAAGGGAAGAGTGAGAGGTTTTCAGAAGGACATAACTCGGTTCTCTGGCTCTGTCTTTTGAAGGGCTGCAGAGAAATGCAGGAGAATTTTAATAGTAACAACTCTGTACTGAGATGCTAAAACATCAGTGGGGACACACAGGTACAAAGACATTTCTTATCCCATCTTTTCTGTGCGTTAAGCAAGGCTAAAGTGGTTATTTAATTTGCATATTTCGGTAATGATTGTGTCCTTCTACAACTACAAATATTTCATTTATATACAAGAAGACCTTTATTTTAACATCCTGAGAAAATTCCTGTGGGACAGTAATTCCACAGGCTGTGGAATATTGTTAACAGGGTTAAGCACAACTTAGAAATCTTGCTTATTTCTTTAAGCTGTTGAATTAGATGGACACATATCACAGAATATATACCATGTAATACAATTTGAAGAAAAAAAGGGAAAACTGGACAAATGGCTCTACGTTTGATACACATTTTTATTTCAGAAAGGTTTCCTTGGCCAAAGGAAAATACAAACATAAAATAAAAATTTAAGTACATTGATACTCATTTATTTAAACAAGCATCTCATTTTGTAACTATACTTCAGGTTATAATTAAGGAGTTTAATATGATATTTATCATTCGGAGAATCATGTATCAAATATTATGATCACATACTTATATATGTTATATAGAAAATACCACTCTCATTCTCTGCTTGCAAAAATGAAACAACACAATACTAAAACTCTGAGATAGACAATAGATAGACAGATAGATACTTACATAAATACATACATAGTATTAGAGATCTTCCTAAAAGAAACACACACTTAACTTCCTTTGTTAAGATGTCATTGTTTGTAGATCATGTATTTGGGAAAAAGAAAGCAGAAGCTATGTAATTCTGATGGTTCATGCATGGACTTATGCCAATAAATATAGAGCTGGGCCAATTTGCAATCTGTTTTTTCTGGGTTGAGAAGGACCCACTTGGTCACCCACCCAGTAAGAGCTTCACTGGTTCCTAACTCCTGGGGAGTAAAGGAATGCTCTAGAGGCCCTGCATGGTTAGGGGGGCAGGATGAGGATGTTTCGGCATCAACTCAGCTGAGGCTGAACATTTTTGCCCCAGACCTGTATCAAATGCATGACCACACAGCAAATCCATTGCTTAGGATCAAGCTGGAGTTCGGAAGTTTCATATGGCAGCTGTGGCAGCTTGGGCCTTGCAAAAACGTATGTGTCCTCTAGATCACTAGAGCTGAGAGTAGAAGTGGTAACCCAAAGGTGTGGACTGGACTCTGGAGTTTAGCTGGGTTTTGATTATGTGTTGAATTTGTGGACAAAATTGCACCCTGCCAAATCAATGCCATACTAAGTGTTTCTGTCATTCCTTTGGCTATAGGCAGAGTCGGTGTTGTTAAATGCAGTACCTACTGAAGATTTGTGCTGAATGCATAAACTTCCCTGTTTTCTTAATTTTCGGTGTTCATTTCTTTGGATTGCTAGCCCTCTCATAGCATGAATCAGCAAAACACTCAAGCACCAGCCCTGATTGAATTCATGGAGATTTAACATTTTGTTTAATGTCAGCCCCATTAGAACAGTTCAGTCCAACCGCAGACTCTGAGCAGAAGCCCACTGACTATGTCAGAGGAGTCAATGCCCCTGTGGTGTGAATCACAGAATTTTATATTTCCACTTTCTGCCACACTAAGCCACAAAGAACTTCATTCTGCAGCGCTTTTTTAACAAAGAACCGTGCCTGTCTTTTACTAGAACCAGAACTTGTATCAGTCTGGTCTCAGAACTAAATGTGTATTTTCAAATGTACTTAGTTCAAAGAGTTTGTTCATGAATAAAAAAACTTCTGTCTGTTTGGTACTGCATTCCAATACAGATTGTAAGCAAATAGACAAATTAAAGTGAATTGGAGCTTTCAGTCCCTTCTCCTGTGTAGCTATCCCTGGTGAATTTAACTGAATCAATGAATAAACCTCTTCTTTTAAATGAATTTTGGAAAAGAGAAAATTTTGAAAATAGTACCAGTGACCAACTGACATTCTCCTCTGTTCAGAAGTAGCCCCTAATGAACCCTGAAGTATAAATGGACCTCTATGTGTTTCAGAAAGGACTCTTTAAAACAATAAGGAATTCACACAATTCTGTGAGGTCTAACCATGAAAAAAGATGTATGGGATGGGTTTTAATTTACTCTGTTGCTCTTTTACATTTTCCAGCATTTAACAGTGCTTGGGGAACTTTGTACATCCATTGTATGTGGTGGGGTATAGACCCCTTTACCTAGTCAGATGGTAATAAAGGGAATCTAGAGTAATAATGAATAATAAAAAAATTAATCATATGACAGAGTCACACTGTGTTTCGGGGTTGTAGGTGTTGTGGCAGATCTTCAGTTATGACACCCAGATAATTGCTGATGACAAACTGTATATTCTGAAGCTGCTGCACTCCCACAAAGGGACTTTTGTTTGGCTCCATGGATGTAAGCAAGACCTCCTGCTGCTCTGCCGCCAGCACACTGCCATCACTGAGCCCACATCTCCAGCGAGCCTAACCCACCCTCCCACAGAGCGAGAAGTCAGAAGACCTCACACTGAGAGTGCACAGCGAGCAGCTGTACACAAAACTCTGAAGAGAAACTTTGCTGGAGCCCCACAGTCCATTATTTGAAAAGGACAGCGTGAATCAGTGTGCGTGCTCCTGAAGTGATGCTCCAGAAGCAATTCCGCAGTGAGTAAATGCCATGCTCTCCATAGGCATTGGTGCACTGCCTGACTGCGCTCAGGAGACTGAGCCTGTTTCTTCAATCTCTCACTTCCACATGGCGTTGTCTTATCCAGAGCAGTACCAGAAATAACCAACAAAAGCGTGAGGCTAAAGGAGAGCCTCTTGCTAAAAAAACCACCATGCTGGATGTCTCTCAAGTGCGTATTTGCAAGTGGTTTGGTTTTTAGCAGGTGTGAGTATGTGTCAGTTTTCATACAGGGGACTGACCGCAGGGTGTTCTGCTCTTTGAAAAAAAGGACACACACACATATATATATGTATATATATGTCTCTACACAGACATACATACATACACAGGAGTCTAATTTTATGCTTCCAGGTGCAAATATTTTGACTCGTGTCTTTTATATCCACATATCTCATGACACGTATCTACACAACACACATAGGCTAAATAAACATACGGTGCTGCTAATAGCCCAAAGGTGTTATTTCCCATACAGTAGACATTATTTGCCACACTATATAGAATGCCTGCCCTAAACCCAATGCTTGCTTTGTGTCTGTACTGCAGTGAATCTATCTCACAAGGCTGAGGATGGGCACCACGCCATCCCGACAGATGGGTCTGACAGCCAGGAGACCATGTATGTGCATCCAGTGTGGGTGAGACTGAGGAGAGCCTTTGCCAGGGAGATTTAAACAGCTTTCTGTTTTGGCTGTACCTACTGCAAGGAGAAGGGTGTAGGCTTACATTACATGAGGTCTATGCAAGTGCAGAGATTGGAGAGGGAGAATCACGTGCATAAAGAAAAATCCATTCAAACAACTACAAATCAAAGACATCCACTGAGAAAAAGTGAGGTGGTGTTATGGAACTCCACACCCTTCTAGCTCCCCTTGAGAATACCAAGCACAACTCGTCATGACAAGTTCATTCGTTTGAATACGCCGGCAAGGGTGCAGAAACCTGTTGCACAGGCTTTCTTCCTGTCCCAGAGGCACATAATATTTGGTAAAGCAAAGGCCTAACTTTCAAGTAACAAGAAGATACTGCTCTTCCATATAGTATAAAAATCTGCTCAATAAAGGAACAAGTCCTTTTGGTACATAGAATGTGAATTTAGATAGTATCTTTAAAAAAAAAAAAAACAAACATTAAATGTCCTGTGAACAATTTGGCGATTGCATGAGTAGAAGTTAAAACACTGTTTCCAAAAATTATCCCCTTATAGAATTTGCATCCTGAGGTCAGGTCTGTGTGTTTGTACTGACCTGAAGAGAAACACCATACAAGCTGTATTTATTTAGTGCTCTGAAAAGCTGAAACACAATCAGTGTCATTTTCTTCATTGTCATGTATTTTATTCATACCCATACCCGGAAAGATCTACATTAAAATGAAGTCTGCCATCTAAAAACAGTTAAGTGGTACTTCAACTATTGTCTTGAACTACTTTTCAATTAAAATTTAGACAATGATCAAATATTTAGCACAGTATATGGAGTGGAATAAGCTTATGGAAAAAAAATACTTCAGTATAATATACACATTTTTAAAAACATTTAGCTGTTTAGCAAACCAAGTGAACAGTACATAGCAAAAATTGCATACAGGAAAAAAAAAGAGGGACAGCATAGCCATATTAAGATTAATAAGATATGTGAAGAAAGTGATACAAGTTCTTCCTATACACAAGCTTAAGTTCCAGGTAGAGCAAGGGAACTGGGAATCGCCAAAAAAATTCCTGTAAGGTGTTGTTGGCAGTTTTTAAAATACCCACTAGGTTTTCTTTTAAATTAAAGAGTCACATTCCTGTCCTTACGGACATTAAAGGCAATTTTGTTATCAGGTTTCCTAGGATGGGTGTTTTCCTCCACCCCCAATGATCACCCAAAAAAGATGATACTTTCAAAAGAGCATCCTCCCACAGTAAGTGGATCAGCAATGAAACTCTTCTGGCCCCCTCCTCCTCCCCCTACAAGGGCTCATGCTTTTAGGACTCGTGCTAAATCTTAATTACTTAGTAATAATAATAATTTTTAAAATAACAAAAGAAAGTTAAATTGTAAGCCAGCTGCAACCACCGTGTTGAAAATGGCAATTTATTACACTGGCAGCATGGGAAACCAAGGAGCAGTAAGTCAGCTTCCTTCCTGCTCCAGACTTTTCAGTAGTTTTTATTGTGTTTTGTTTATTGAATTAACCCTTGAGAACAGTGAAAAGAGGGGTGTTTTTGGAATGTGCTCCGTATTAAAGAACTCAGCCACAATGCAAACATGTCACAGCAACGAATTTGGACTTGTGCTTAGCCTGAAGGTGTAAGCAAAGGGCAAAGGTGACATAGAGAAACTTTATGCCTCCTTATTTGGTGTATTGATGTAGCCACGAGCACAAGCTACCCAATGCCTCAAGGGCTGTTCTGGCATCTGTGGACAGCTGAGATGTTTACACATATTTTGCATTGTTGCTTCCTGCATTGTGAGGTATGGAGCTACCATGGGAGTACTCCAGACCCACTTATTCCTTGTAGAGGAAGTTCTGCCAGAAGAGAGTTGATCCTTATGGATATATTCTGCGGCTTCATCAGGGCAATGCAGTCACAAGTGTGTGTGTACACATATCACCTATTTCTAAGCATACCTTTTAAAATCTAAAGGTACTTCATAACTTTTTGATACCTGAAAAACATAGTCATTTTCGTTCTCAGAGTTTCTGAAAACCTCTAAGTTCAGGAACATACTGTATTATTATCCAGATGATATCAATACATTAATATCCTGCCTTCTGCCATCTCAGATATTTTTTATTTGGTTTTTGGAGCCATTTTATTATAAACTCAATTCATCAAATAAAAAGTGATCCTCTCCATGTACCTTTCCAAATTCTTAGCGTTCTTTTAAAAGAAGGAAAAGCACAATCTAAGAAGTGTTACATTTTAAAGTATATTAAATTAAGTGCAGTGCCTTATTTGTAATTAGAGAACCTGCTGTCTAATATAGACATTGCAGATATGTAAAAATTATTTGAAATGTTACTGTTTCATTACATATTATCACTCAAATTATAAATTAATGCTTACATTGGGCGAAACAAATGACAAGATATTTCCAATCAAAATCAATCACACAGGCTAAATGGTTGTACCATTTTGTACCATTTAGAGATTAATGTAAATTGCTTTTCTCTTTACCTGAACATGTTCTACAGATTACAAAGCACACATGTGAAGAACAAGCCAGCGGTGTAATTCTCTGATGTTTGATTTAAGCTTTCATATCTAATTCCTAGAATACATGGCATTATTCAGTAAATTCTACTTTAAGGTACTGCTTTTTATAACGGAATTTTAAAAAGCCCACAGATTTTTTTAAATTTCAGAGTGAGTTCAGTACATTCCTGCTCTCAAGAAGAACCTCATTAGTAAAGTGCATTCTTGGACTTTCAAAGGCCTCAAGATACTCTGATTTAAAGGATAGGCAAGCTGGCAACCTGTGAAATAAAAAGTTACGAAATTTGCCTGGTAGAATAAAAATCATTGGCAAGCTAGAGTGGGGTCTACAGCATTATCTTGGCCTCTTTTTCTCACTCCCCCTAAAAAAGTGACCTTGCATTTCCTTGATGTTGTTCTCCAGAATCTTTGTTTTAATGCTAGTTTTTATCTGTAGGCAAATAAGCCCTTTCTCTTGGTAAGTGTTTTTAGTAGTCTGCATACTGAACAGTAATGCTCTCATTGAATTGCAGTGGAAGCCTCCAAAATGTAACCAGAATTAGACCTTGGTCATGGGTGCATCAGCACCTTCCCCCTCTCCGGTCCCAGGGGTGTGCTTGGGGGAACTCTGAAAATCAGATTAGAACAGCTCAGAGGTTTGTTTTTTATTTTGAGCAATAGAGTTCATCCTTATTGAGCAAATCAGTTCATCAAGATGAAGTTCAACTTCATCTCCTGGACTGATTCTAACAGATAAAAAAATTAATAATTTTTAAAAGAAATCTTTCATATATTTGCAAATCTGGATTTTTTTTTTTAATCTTTCTCACTATGCTGCCTGAAAACAATATTGAAAAAATACTAGAAGAGGAAAAAGTGACAGAAACTGGGAATTGGGTGATGTCATATTGTAGTATAACTGTATAAATTAAAGAAAATAAGAATAGTAAGTGTGTGCATTTCATGTTTAACTGAGTTTCAAAAAACTTAATTTATTTTCTGAACAAAAATTGGTTCTTCTTTACATTCAAAACACACCTTTACTCTTCTGCTCTGCCCAGCAGTAAAAGAAATCTTTTTTTTTTTAGAAGATATTCTCTCATATAAAAGAAAGAGAGGAAGAGAACTGAAGTTAGAATAAAAAAAAATGTTATAACTTAGAGGAGAATTCGTAAAAACGGAAGTATTTATTTTCAAGTTTTGTTTTGAAAATATCCCATATGTTCATATTAATAAAAGGCAAACTCATCAATTAAACTTGCTCATAATTTTTATTCTGCTACTCATTTAATCATTTCCAGTTGGCCTTTGCTGAAAAGACATTGCATGTCAATTAGGAATGGTAGTAATTTCTGATGGAGTTGTAGTAATTTGTAACAGGAGTGAAAATTTAAATACCATACTAAAAGTATCAATACTCATAAGGTATCAGTAGGCTCCCTGTGTAGTAAAGCAGAATCTCACTATAAAATCAGAAAGTATGTAAATAATCCTGAAATAGTGAAAAATTTAATAAAGATATCTCATCAGCAGACTGATAAGAGTGGGAGTAATGTTATGCAAATTAAGCTCACAGTTCTTCTACATCAAAGGAACTATCAAAGCCAAATCAGAGACGAAGGAACCACTGTCATCTGCAATTCAGATCACCACTTGTGGTGCCATCATTAAACTTAAGAAACATTGGGAGCATCCAACTATTAATTCTTAATGTTATTACCTATTTTGGCTTTCATGCTAGAAGTTACTGAGAGCTTCTTGAGACTGGGGTCTACTTTTTAAAATAACAAGACTTTCTGGGATGGTAAAGGAGAATGAATGCAAGCAGCTCACCCTTCTTTCTCCTTTTCCCTTGCCAGGTAAGAACAGATAATTCTTACAGTCTCTTTCAAAATTTCATGTCCAAGCACAGCAGCATCTACACAGCCACATCCTCTGCCATGAATTCCAGCTGCCCAGGAGAGCTATCACATCACAGAGCCTTTCTGCATACCCTAAACTTGAAGAAAACAAAAGCTTAGTCCACATCATGGAGGTAAAGTATCCTATGCCTCGTAAAGCACCTGAAGGAGATCCGCTGCAGAAAGAGGGGAACCTAGCTGGGAACTTAATACTTGATCAAGTCCATGCAATTAAGATGCTTCTAGGGCTTGACACTAGCTTCCAAGTTTTGCCTCCCTGCATTTTATTTCCATATGTGCACTGCTGTGCTTCACAGGGACTGTGAAAAGAAGACAGGTTTTACTTCTGGAAGGATCCCTCATGTTAGGTGTCTAGGTAGCTGTGTTGAGAAAGTAGTTCTTTGCTATAATAGGAGTAAGGATTTGCTCGTCAGGGTGTTTCCATTTCAAAATGAGACTCTCTGAGACTGCACCCACACGAGACTAATGTAAGGAAGCCTTAATTCTGAATTCTTATGTTAATAGTGGCTCTCCTGTGGCCATGAAAGAAAATATTGGTTTATGTGTTCTGCAGCAAAGTCTCAATGGTGTCAATAAAAAGGTACCTAAAAGTGCAAGATCCATCTCTGGCATCTTTAGCTACCTAGTAGAAATTGCCTCTGCCTGAAACTTTTATGTGCCCATTTGATCTATACCTTATCAGATGTCATCTACCTCTATTATGGTTCAGATATCATTAATTAAAAGCTAAGCAAGGAGCTTATTCTGACAGCTGCTAACTCAGCAATGTTCAAATATTGATAGCAATCAGTGAACAAGACCAATTCTTTATATGGTGCTCTTGTGAGCTAAAGAAGAGGCAGCAAAGGGAGATCCTTATGTATATATTGGTACTTAGATTATTTTTGGACCTCTCTAAACATCTTTTTGCAGCCTGCTCTCAAATATGGCAGCTCACTAGAGAAAGAAAAGGTGTCCATGAAGCTGCCATGATGGCTCCCAACCCATTGTCCCCTCAGTGCCTCAAGAGTACACAACTCACAGAGCCTTCCCCAGCCTCTCTTCTCTATGGATGACAAGAGTCCTTGAAGATTAGTGGCTCTCAGATTCTTCAAGAAGATCACAAATCATCAAAAGACAGTCCAGGAAAAAAAATAGTTGTATAATAAAAAAATCTGAATATACTAGTCATGAATTCCCAGTCAATCAAACAAGAAAATGGGACAAAAGGTAGAGTATTAAAGTGACATATAAATTTTAAACTAATTTAATTTGGTTGTAACCGAAGGCAGTATAATATCTTCATAAACTTGTCTGTGTATTAAAAAAAACAAAACAAAACAAAACAAAACAAAACAAAACAAAACATGACCCCTCACTTTACAAAGGTCAAAGAGCCATGGGCTAGAGGATGTGGATACACAACCCACACAGATGGATTCTTGGCCATGAAATTTATATGCAGCCTAGAAGTTTTCTTCCTTCCTAGGATTTAAGCCGAGGGTCTGGTAGTACATGTACGGTTGATGGAAAACAGCTCCTCCCCAATTACTCAACAGTTAAGAAGGAAAAATAAACAGCACAGCACACTGTGAAACTGATCTAGAAGAGCATTAAAATTAGAAATGGACCTTGAAAGCACCTAAATGTACACTATCTGAATTTACCTATAGCCAAAGCTTGATGCTTCAAAACTTCATTTTCATCTCCTGTAAGGGTCTCATTGATTCTCATAAGTAATCTAAATATTTAGATACATTTTTTTTTTGGTTGCAGACAAACACACCCACAAATGTCTACTGAAATATTCATTTATTTAACATTAATGAAAACACATTCAGTCATATACTGGTTCTCAGGTATGACTAGCTTTCTAAAGCTAGCTGATCCAGACAATCCCATAACAGAGAAAGGTTCTATGTTGAAGTATTTGACTATTTCTATAGGAATAATTATATCACTGTACATTTTCTAGTGATATTGTTAAATCAATATAAAATGACATTAATCTTTCCATAGGCATAATTTTTCTAGATTGAAATAATTCCTTTCACTGTAGTTGACACTCCTTACAAAGCAATGTAGTATAAAGTGAAGAAAATATTCTACAAAAGTTATCGTGCTGATATAAAAATTACTGTATAAATGGACATGTTAGCACATGCAGTATTATTTTCCAAGCAAAAAAAATTCTCAGATAAATTCCTTGAAAGGAGAGAAGAAGCAAGTCACAGAGTAAAGGGCAGTTAGAAAAGATAAAATGAGGAAGAGAAGAAAAAAAACAAGAGAAGTTATTGTCCTACTTCTGTTGCACTTACATTTGATTTGAAGGAGGAAAGGTACTATACTAAGACCACTGCTATGTACTCAATTTCTTTTCAATTTTAAAGGGAGAAACTAGTAAATTGTAAATATTCATAAGTTGTTTAGGCTAATCCATGTGCAGGGACATCTAAACATTTTAATGATGCATTTCATTCTGTAAGATTACAGGCCTGGAAGGTACCTTCTGAGGTCACCCAATTTAGAACACACTCTCAAGGAACTAAATCTGTATTACTGCTTCTGCATAATTGTTCAATCTTTTTCCAAACCTTATATGTTTATATAACTACAGATTTTTGTCCATACTTCTAATTAAATTAGTTCTTTTTATTGTTTTATTTATTTATATGGTTTCTTACTTTGTTGGTATTATCATATCCGAACCAAAAAAAAAAATTCACCAAAGACTGAACTTACAAAAATTTAAAACTTCGTTCTTCACCAAGCTCAATGTAATAAATCCCCATTTTTGTCTAGCTATAAGATAAGGATATAATAAAGCGGCAATAAACATATTTCTGTTACATGAACTTTTTAGATAGATTGACCAAAAATCACAATTTAATATTGTACTTGTAGGAATGCATGTAAAAATTTAAGACCATTTAATATACAGAGAATGAAAACTGCAACAATTTATTGTGGTAAATGGCATGGGGAGCATAAGAAGGACTCATACCTCTACAATTTTCTCTAAACCAAAAAGGGTCAAAAAGTAACCTATTTAATTAAAAGCAGTATGTTCAAAACCAATCACAACGTATGGACTGCATAACGTTTTGTAGCCATGATGTGATTTTCTAAATATGTAAGAGAAAGTCAAGTTCTAATGAAAAGAAAGTCTTTTAAAGCCAACTAATGTTGCTAGCAAAAAACTACTTCAGCTGGTTTGAGGAATGTGTGTGTCTAAAACCTTGTCTGGCTTTTCCAGTTGTACCAGCTCATCTGATCAAAGATACCACCTTTTCCTACTTAGTTTTTCAATTAACTTTTATCACATACAGATACAATAGTCACAATGCATATATTTGTTAAAAGATAGCAATATTTGTGGTTTAGGGTTTATGATAGCAGTATCAGGCCAGAACGAAACTTCCAATAGAGGTAAAACTATTATTTTGTTTCTGTGTAGCATTTGGCCGCTCCTGCTCTCTGAAACAAGACAGGGGACTACATTTCAGATCAGCATTTTTTTTAAGGTGCATGTCTTGTGTTTGGTGAACAGAAAATAAACCTTCCATTGTAAACATACCACTCACAATTTGACATGAAAGTCATCAGTTACTGAAAAAACAGACAATTCCACCATTTATAACTGTTCATTTTATAGAAAACATGGATATTAGTTAGTTGCATATTCATCCCATCACAGCAAACTACCCTTTCTCCCTACTTCTTTTCCCATTCATTAATTAAATTGTCTCAGTAAGTGTGTTATGAAAAGCCTTCTGACAGCCTTCCAAATGAGCAGAGAGAGCTTGAAGCAACATGTAGCTGAAATATACCCAGGCAAGGCAAAGATGATTCTGCAGTGAAGTGGTTGTTTGTCATGAAATCTCCATAGTGTGATAAAGATACTAAAATTTCATATTTGGCGAGAGACACAATTTGGTCCTAATCTTCACTGCATGCTGCAAAGACAAGGGATCACATGAGCTGCGCAACATGCTGTAGTTCCTGTGGAAGTCCCTTCTGTAAAACCCTTGCAGTCATGACAACTCAAAACCTTCTTTGAAGTTGTGCAAATTTCCAAATGTATAAGACAACTGTTTAAGTCTAGGGGAACACCTGAGCCTATAGAGTTGGTGGGTGTCATGCAAGAAATACTTCTGTTAGGCGAAAGCAGTAAATAGGAAAGAAAATTAAGTACATCATTAGAAAAGCAAAATTTCAAGCCAGTATTTCCTGAGACCTAATATGAAATCTCTCACTAAGAAGCATTGATAATTTAAATTTTAGGACTTAAATAAAAACTTTAAACATTTGTTTAGCAAATGATCTCAAATGGGTTTCTATGGCATCCCACATGCTTCTCATCTGACTGCACTATTGCTAGAGATTTACTGTCAAAAAGTCATTTCCCACTTCTGATTGACATGAATGAGACCATTGGTGAAACTTCAGGTCTATACACTAATAACAGTGACAGCTGGAATGACTGGATAGGATGTAGTTTTCTACCTGTAAAAGTATTATTTTTGGGTTATTAATCGCAACAAAAGGGGCAAAATCATTTTAGAAAAATGCAAAAATAGCTTGTGTCCTACAATTACGCTAAGATCCAGAAGTTTGTAGGCATTTCCTGGGAGTCGTGCCAACTGAATACAGCTCGCATCCCACATTATCTGCTCCTCCTCTGTGAGGATTGAGAGGTAGGGATACAGCATAAGCCATGCTGAGCATGTGATCTGTAAACTTGCTTCATGTACAAACTGAACAGCCCTTTATTCCAGAATGAAAGTGTGCACAGATGATGTGTTCAGTCTCGTGTACAAGTATTGGCAAAGGGGCTGCGAACTAGAAAGGTTTGGAAGCTGAAGTCTTTCTGCATTTCTGTCTTTAGAAACAGCAGCTGAGACCCTGGAGGGAATGTGGAACACCAAGTGACTCCGTGGGTCCTGAATGGTCTCCCAATGGCTGAACATCTGAGGAAGCAGCTGGCTCCAGCTGGGGTTGACATGCCAATAACAGTATGTGCTGGATAGCTTTCAGGGTCAATATCAAAAACTTACCACTGTTGTGGCCAAAGCTTCCACTCCAAGTAGTCCATTCAATTAAATATAGAAAACTGGGACTGCCTGTGAAATCACCTGCTAAATAGGAAAGAGGAGAAAGCCAGCACGTGAAGAGTGAAATATAGGCAACTGTTGCTTTTTGCTCAACTAGCTTACCAGTACGATGGGGAAAAACAGTATGAAGGGAAATAAAAGAGGGCTTGTCTTATAGTTGAAAAATTGGAGAGGATAGAAAAAAATGAAACCAGTTTATTTACTGCCCTCTATCCACAGAGCAATGCTGCAGCTGCTGCTCTTTTGCTGCTGAAAGCCAAGCGGCTTCCCAGGCGTGGCAAGGAATTTAACTTCCTGATTATGAGCAAAGGAAACACTAGGAAACTTTGTTCCACAATGTTCAATTCTTTCCCATTGCAGCAACTCCTGGAAGAGGGCATGGCTGGCAGTTCAGGACTGTGCACCATCACAAAATTCATTTTAAGACTGAGCAATGTCAGGAATAACATCCACTGCTACTGTCTAGCTAATAGCATAATCAACTAGGATGACAATGTTGGACAACTGGTACTAAGGAGTGGCAAATGCTCACCTAGAATCTGACCTCCCTAAGCAGAACCTCTGACTCACTGATCAGAATAAATCGCGTATTATGTATAGAGACCACAGGCAGTAGTGAAATATGTGCAGAAAGTTAAGGATATGATAAAAAGACCAAACTGGAGACAAAGCCTTGATAAAACCCAGGGAAAGGAGAAATAATTATAAATGTTTATTTCCAGAAATAAATAAACACATTTGTAAAATGTGGCTTTGATAACTGAAGTCACCTCTTGCAGCAGCAGTTGGTAATGGGCAAACAGTATCATGGGTTTCAAGAAGTCTCCTAGGGAATTTGGAAAGCCTTTTCCCGAGCAAATATGTTATGTACAAGTTAAAAAAAAAAAATCGGGGGATCTCTTTGGGCACTCATGCAGTCTAGATCCACTGCAGCAGAACAGCCTTTACTAGTACCCTGACTGAAAATTCTGTACCTTTTGGAAGTGTCTCTTTAGTGAGCCCTTGGGTGAAACTGGAAAACTCAGGTCCAATTGTAAATAACACCTGGCTAAAAAATTTCAAAGCAAAAAGCTAGCAAGAACTGAACCTATTCTTGGGGAATCATCAACCTATGACGACTGAAGTCAGATAAAAACAACAAACTTATGAATTACATGGATTGCTGTAAAGCTAGCTCCCTAGCACTGGATGCAAAAGTATTGTAAATATATTTTTTAGTTGTCATCTTTAAATGACTCAAACTGCAATTCAGTGTATCCAAAAGAAACTATGCATTTTTGGTTTGTTTGTTGCATAAGCAATTACTCAAATTTCTTCAATCCCTGTGACAAGTATCGATTGACAGAAGTGATACAGACATAGGCATACAAGATGCTTTCCAAACTGGGTAACTCTAAACCAGCATGCGGATGAAGTTATATGCATAAAAGTACACAAGGAGTGGAACTGATTTAAATGCCCTCTTCTGGGACATGAGTCTTTAAACAGGATGCCATTTGTTTTACACTTCACCTTTGATTGACTTTTCAATTTGTTTAGGCTCATAAATTAAAACATTCTAATTTACATATAGCTCTTTGTGCTGCTTTATGCCAATTCTTGAACACTATTTTGACAAATAATTGTAGGCAAGCCAGTATAATTAACAGATGATTACTTTTAAGGCAGAAGGGTAATTGTCAACTGGACTTAACACTGCTTTGATACTAAGTGAAGAGTTTCCTCATAAATGTAGTACAGTGTGTGTCAAAATGCTTGGTATAAATAAGCAACATAATGTAAGGCTGTCTGCTGATCTATTGGCAATTACTGGTGTAATAGCTTAGCTTAATTGGTGACCTATTTTTCTGAGTTTCCATCATGATGATACAAAACAGTGGTCTTTGTTTAAAGATACATATGGTACATTTTTTCTGTACTTATTTTTTTCCTGAGGACATGCTAGTGCTTTTTTGGCATGAAGGGCAGACACTGTTCTGGCACAAGATGTCTTTAGATCATGATCAAATAAGGTACCACTGATGCCTTCAATGCATAAAACTTTCTCAAGCTTGAATACTCTCCAGTAGTAATCATACACACACATATTGTTGATAGCATAATTGTTGAAACATAAGAGTGATAGGGGCCCACATTGCTATTGGCAACCTTTTATTCCATTGCATCCCCTGAACAGGAGCTAGAAATGGGCAGATCCATGGAGGATGCCAGGTGTGATATAGAAGCTTTCTTTTGGGGCTTAACGTGGTTTGTATGCAGAGGGCTTTGGCAGTACGGCACATTCAGAACAATGGGAATAATGTGACATGGCACAAGCCACTGAGTAGGTTGTACCATTCGGGTGCTTAGTTTAAAGAGCTGAAACTAGGGAAGCAAGAATCTGGAAGCCTAGGAAGGAAATATGTCCAGCATTAAGCTCTTTACACTTTCTGGAGTGTAAGCAAAAGCTTTGTTACAGCTTTGCTTTGAAACTAGTCATGCAAACTCTTCATTGTTTCAGTTGATCTGGATTGTTGGAGCCAAATTTAACTTAAACTTACAAAGACTTCAAACTGGATTAACATGTGAGACAGTAGAAGGTGAAATTCAGCAATAAAAAGAAAATGCTGAATTTTTCTCTTGATTCTTTCTCCTCACCCAGGGAAAAAAATCATGTCCCTCTTCTTCAGTTACCTGGAACCATACCCTTATCAAAACCTAGTCTTCAAAAATTCAGGGATTGCAATGTAAAATGATCAAGAATATGTAATTTGATCTGTTGTGGAGTGAGTAGCACACTGCAAAATGTCTAAAGGAAAGTGTTTTAAAAGCAGAATAAGAGGTCATGCCACCTGGTGAATAACTGATTGAAAAAAAGAGGAATGAATCACCCACAGAGGCTTTAGCACGCATTGTCCTACTGTTAGGATTTCTGGATTTGTTCCTTCTAGGCTGTGATCTTGTAATGAATGTGCCCCTTGTTTTCAAGCAGGTACACTAAGTTCAATTCTTTCAGAAAGCCTCTGAAGCACTGCACACCTTTCTGCCCAGAAAATTTTGGACATAAAGGAAAGCACTCTTTGAAAGTACAGTATGATTGTCAATGCTAATGATAGTGATAGAAAATCTGAAATTAGGGTGTGCATGTGTGTGTCCATTTTCATGTTTGCATACTTCCTGATGGAGAGAACAAGTGTTTCTGAAAACCTGGATCAAAGGGGCAATTGGATGACCTGTCTGTGATTCAGTTGAGTGGTTCAGCCACCATTAATTGCACAATAATGTGGAATTATGCGTGCCTAGGCATAAACAGTAAAACCAACACTTTGTTAGGATGAAGTTAGTGAACAGATGGCATATAGACCACCAATAGTCTATAGAACATCAGACGTCTGGTATAATTTCTACATGTAAGTGTCCTTGACATTGACAAGTCAGTACATGCCACATAGCAGAACTGGGAGCTGGATTTTTATAGAGATAGCACATCACTGAAATGGTGAGAATTTTAAAAAAATAGTTTGGTTATAAATAAAATTAGGATGGTTAGTATTTTTGGTAAGCGATATGCAAAAACACACAACTTGGTCTGTAGGCTATTAAAAACCTGCTCAATTCTTTGCTTAAGATTTGACAGTCATGACCACGGAAGTAGTAAAACTTTATTTGTAGTTACCATCAAACACTGTCCCTTCACGTTGTTTTGACTCAGGTGTACTAAACCTCTCCTTATAGGTGCTAAGAGTGTGTGTGAAATGTTGTCCTGGCATGGGCTGTCAGTGCTGCTTTAAGATTATATGGAAATGTAAGAATCACAGAACCATAGTATGGCTTGGGTGAAACGGACCTTAAAGGTCACCTAGCTCCAATCCCTTGCCATGGGCACGGACCTCTTCCATTAGACTGCGTTGCTCAGAGCTCCACCAACATAACCTTGAACACCTCCAGGGATGGGGTATCCACAACTTCCATGGGCAATCTGTTCAAGTGCCTACCCATCCTCACAGTGAAGAGAATTTCTTTGTCATATCTAATCTAAATCTATTCTTGTTGAAGTTTGAAACCATTCCCCTTTGTCCTGTTGCTACGTGCCCTTGTAAAAAGTCTCTCTCCATCTTTCTTGTAGGCTCCTTTTAGGTATTGGAAGGCCCCATTTAGGTCACCTGAAGCCTTTTCTTTTCCAGGCTGAACAAACACAGCTCTCAACCTTTCCTCACAGGAGAGGTACTCCATCCGTCTAATAATCTTGGGTGTCCCTCCTCTGGACTCACTGCAACAGGTCCCTGTCCTTCCTGTGCTGGGGCCCCCAGAGCTGGACGCAGCACTGCAGGTGAGGTCTCACCAGAGCAGAGCAGAGGGGCAGAATCCTCTCCCTCCCCTGCTGCCCACGCTGCTTTGGATGCAGCCCAGGACACATTTGGCTTTCTGGGCTGGGAGCGCACATGGCTGGGTCATGTCCAGCCTCTCCAGCATCAAGTCCTTCTGGGCAGGGCTGCTCTTGATCTGTTCATCCCCCAGCCTGTGTTGATACTGACCAGCAGCACATTGCACTTGGTCTTGTTAAAACTCATGAGATTACTATGGGCTCACTTCTCAAGCTTGTATGTGTCAGGTTGCACCAGGGAAAGTATGGAGAAAATATTTTCAATTAGACTAACAATACTTTACATAGGGGATAGGTACATTATCTGCTAAAAATAAAATTAATTTTGAGAAAAATAGAAAAAAAAGATGAATAAACGAAGTTCCAAAAGCTGCCAGAACTCATACAATGAAACAAGAACTTGACTTTATAGAATAAGGAAGTGGAGCACATAGGCTTAATCCTGTTCAAGACAACTTTTGAAAAAGACTTCGATGCTTCTGTGGAAAAGAGGGCAGTAATAATAACGGTTGGAAAATGCCTCAGTGCTCGTCTACAGATAGAAGAGATACACCGTGTGCTGTGAGAATAATTTGAAATTGATGAATGTTGCTATAACGCAAGCACCATTTGGATCAGAAACCAGATAGCAACTCCGAGGTGGTGCACATTAATAACTCTGATTGCTTTCCTGAACTGCTGCAAACTTGAAAGAAACCTTATCATCTTAAAAGCACAGTAGCACCTGATATGGTCTTCTCTATTACTTACTGTAAGTGTTTATATCTCGTTTTATAGATTTGAGTCCCCCAAAAGCCTGCTGCAGAAGAGTAAGGGTTGCAAGAACCAGTTCTTAGAGGCTGGCTGGGCAGAAGTCCATGTGCATTTTCCCTTACAGTGTTTTCCATGTGGAAGCCTTGTCCCCACACTATCCTTTACGTTCTGTGGGTTTGTTTACGAAATGAATAGTGAAGCTTGTGGAACAACTACGAGAGAACTCCATTGTAAAAATCTAGTTGGTGGGTGGGTTTTGCAATTGTGCATTTATTTTTTTTTCTTTATAATATAAGCCCCTTTCTCTATGACTCTTCTCCTAAGCAGGAAGACCACTCCAATTGATGGCTCCAGGTCAGTACCATCTCTTGCTTCCTAGTTTGTCCAAACTAATGAGTTTCTAGTTTACTTCTCCTGAAAGCTTGTAAATATTAGGGATTTTTAAACCGCGCTTGCCTGTCTTTTTTTAACGTCTTATAGAAATGGGGGAATCTTCGTTCTTTGCTTTCTTGATCAAGTGGGCAGTAAATACTGCAGGAAAAGAACTCAAGAAATATCAAGTCTGCAAATTCCTTTAGGAATGAAACATGAAGTGACATGTGACACTTCCCAGCCTGGATACACAAGGCTAGGCTCTGGGCAAGCTTCTTCCCTCACACGACACCTCGTTGACAGGAATAAAGTTTTTTGTGTTTGGCATACTGATCTCGGACTGACCATTCAACCACAGTTAGACACAACACAACTAAAAGTAAAGGGCATTCGAATGAAACACCACTTCTCTTTGGACATTTATTTTATTGGGGTATAAATCTTTTTGAACAATGTGCTTATATAAAATTAAATGCTTTATATATATATATATATATATAAATACAGAAATTAAACACAGAACTTAAACGTCATTAAGACTTAAAACTCCTAGTATACAATCTAAAACTCTAATCTGAATCTCTGCCTTAACACTTCACAGGTCACATTACCCCTAAAGTATCTTTTACACCATGAATATTTTTTCCTTTCCATTTACCATTGCAATTGGTGCAAAAATACTTGCAGGCTGACCAAAACTGCAATAAGCAAAGTAGGAGTTGAGGAGAATATGGCTATTCCCTAATGATAGCCTTTCAAATCCACACAATTTTCCAATGTGCAACATTCTCTATTTAGGCAATTCATACCTGGTTTGTTTGTTTTAGTTTGAAGCCTAAAATGATCAAGAAGAACCAGATTAAGAAACTTAATTTCCTAATGTCAAAATATTAAATCTGGTATTTGATACCTAAGGTGTATAACTGTGAATTAAATCTTGTTTTATTAGCGACTGTTAAGTAACTTTGTTATAATGTAATTTTCCTACCCTTGTCTCTTTCTTTAAGTTACCCTTCAGTAAATATTGCACCCTGAACATTAGCATGAACACCATGTAATGCTATAATCCTTATGAATTCTGCAAAGGATATGAGCATTTTTGGCTCTTGAAGGATCTTGAAGGGCCACCTTTGTTGCTGATGAAGAACTCAAATTGCAACCAGTCCTCAATCACTTTCACGGTGATGAAAGGCTTCTGTAGTGGGGGACATGGCTCAGGGCATCCATGTACTAAGAAAAAAAGCAAACCCAGCATCTCTTGCAATTCAGCAGATGGAGGGGACAGAGGAAGGGACAAACTTGAGTCATACAGCCTTCAAAATTGTTCAAATTAACCTTGCCTTTTTAGCGCCCACTTACAATTTGTACAGTGTGCTGGATGAGCAACCAGTTGGAAATGGAAAGTCAGTCTCTTCTTTTCAACAACTGATGAAAAGCCTTCTAAAGCTTTTTCCAGTGTTGCATTGAAGTCTTATTTCAAATTTGGAAAACAAGTAATCTCAAGCACTTCTTGCTCTCTAGCCACTGAAAGCTTGAATTACGGATTCCTATTCTTTTCTTTACTCATTATATTAACTCTTTCCATGCAGTTACCTTATTTTCTCACATTCTTATGCAGATTTTTCTTTTCTGGGCAGATATACAATACCCTATCCCTACTCCTAGGTCAGCTCACTGCTTGCTAGGGAACAGCATTTGTCCCATTCATGTTTTTTGCTAAGTGGATGGTGACAACTAGAAAGAAATTAATGTTGCAACCACTTCTGTCAGTGGGATGGTAATTTGGAACTCTTTCCTGTGCCTGCTGTCTGAAAGAAAAACATTTAAAAAAAAATGTTTTCAGTCAAATTAATCTTTTCTCTGTAAAAGAAATTAGGGCAGGAATGGTCACACAAAAGCTTTTTCATCAACGTATACAACTTCAGATAAATACAAACCTTGGGAAGCTTGCAGATGACTTCATCGTCATCTGACTGTAATAAACTAACAGAACCCATCAGGATTCCCTTAGGACTGTAGGGAAGGACATGAAGCTGTGTCAGGGAAGGTTTAGGTTGGGCATTAGGAAAAGGTTCTTCACCCAGAGGCTGGCTGGGCACCGGAACAGGCTCCCCAGGGAGGTGTTCACAGACCACAGCCTACTGGAGTTGAAGAAGTGTTTGGACGACGCTCTCAGGCACGTCTGGGATTCTTGGGGCGGTCCTGTGCAGGACATGTGCAGGATCCTAGGATGATCCTTGTGAGTTATTTCCAACTCCGGATATGCTATGATTCTATGAATCACACTTCTCTTGAACTTACCTTGCTTTTATCACTTACCAAAGGTTCAGGAGTTTAATTCCTGAAGCTGTACTTCTGCATTTCAAGTGAGCTAACAATTTACTATTTACCACAAGCATTTGAGATGTGTTACTCAGATTCATCAATTTGTGCCACTGCTACGATTCCTGCTCTGCCACCTGCTCCTCAACCTGACCTGGAAGCAAACTTATACTGGCAGCTTAACGTGAGGAGGAGGACGGTGGTGGGACACACCATGACCTATATCCAATTGTACTCCCCGGCGTGAGCTGTTTGCTTATTTTATATTAATTGAACCGGTCCAGAGCATAAAACCTTTTGAAGTGTCCCCGTGATCACAGAAGAAAAAGTACATCCACAATACAAACAGCAATGTAACGGAAGCCTTTTAAAGGCACCTTTTTAAGAAATTTGCGTATCCCTTTTTCCCTGTGCCTTCCAGCAGTAAGCCAGGCTCCTTCCGACCTCGGGCAGGGGGTCTCTTCCCGACGCACGGCCCCTCGGAGGCCGGCGGCGCCCGGGGAGCGGCAGGCAGGAGCACGGGGCACGCGCCGCTTCCCACGCTCCCGCCGCTCGCCCCCGCCCCCGGGGCGGGCGGACTGGATTTTTTCTCCTCTTTTTGGACCTCCAGTCCGACCTCCGCACACCGGCGAGGTGGCAGTAGGGCGAAAGCCAGTCGGAAGCACCTAAAAAAACCCCCAACCAAACAAAAAGGAACCCCAGCAACAAACCTACGGCTCCCAGCAGGCGATCGCGCCTCCGGGAGCCGCCGGGAAGCCCCAACCGGCGGGCTGCGGGCCCGGCGGGACCGCGGACGTCCTGCGCCGCCCAGCCCCGCCCCATCCCGACCGGTGCCGGACGCAGCCGGAGACTCCCGAGCTCCCCCCACTCCCGGCTCCACCGCCCTTGTTCCTCGGGCGGGGACTCGCTTCCTTTCCCGACTCCCCCTTCCCACCCTC